>AWWV01010362.1:0-29384 GCA_001974805.1 Corchorus capsularis
GGGTCATCCAAAAATGTGACCTTTGTTTTATTATTTTTGAGCAATCAAATTCAAAGCTGTGAAAAGAACCCTGATCAATAACCCCACTTTTGTCATCTTTATAAAGAGAGCAAAGTTAATGTCCCCCATGTCAATTTTGGTGAAGGAATTTATATATAGAGTGAAGATGAGAGTGGCGCTGGAGATGAGGAAATTAGATGGTTGATATATAGATCTTGATGATATAGTACTAAAATACAAATATATTTCAGATAATTAACCATATATTTAAGTTTACTGGTGATGAGGACTCCCTGCAACTTGAAACACCAGCTACTTCCTAGTCCCCTGTTCAAGAACAAGAACCCACCAACAGAACAAGGTGGAATTTAAGGTTTATAATAATGATAATGTAATAATGTGAAAAAAACTTAAGATTTTCTCGAAATGAAATGAGCTATGTGGATTGTGGAGTTGTAGACATAATCCACCTATATCAGATAATAGGTAGGTAATCTGAATTTTCTTACAACGGCTGCGAGAGAGTTTTAACTCAAGGGAATTAGCAAAGACCTAAATATTAGAAATTTTCTGAAATTGAAGAGAAAACAAGACTTAGAGGCGCCACGCTTTCTCAAATGCAATATTGCTTGAGAGATCAAACAAGTTATATTTGAGATACAACTAAACCACTTAAGAACATCTAAGGAAGAAGTAGAAGAATTGATGATATGATCAAGGGAAAATCACATTCCTATTTATAAAACGTGAAACAACACAACCTATGGTAACTGTCTCCTAATTAAAAGGTATCTATCAGATAAAAGACAGTTTTCGGTAGTTTATACCTATTCAAATAGGTATAACCGAAATCCTTAAGGAAAAAATGAAAAAATAAAAAATTAAGACTTAGAATTTTTTCTAAGTCATCAAGCATCCCAAGTGCCCTATCATAGACCAATAAAATTAGTCTATTAACCTAGGTCCCAAGCCTAAATGGCCTAAATTATCCACTAGCCCACAAGTCATCCAAAGATAACCTTTAAAGCACTTAAGCCTATATAAACCAATGGTCTTTGTATTTCCTTAGCAATGTGGGATTCATTCCACTTCAACAAACTATATAACACTAAATCTGTAGAATCAGCTAGCCTGTTATATATTTTCCTGTTGAGTGTCAAATCCAAGTTTTACTTGTCCTCGTATAGTATATGATTCAACTTTGAAACTCTTCTTGCATTTAATTTTGATCATTAACTATATACTTTAAACGTTCAATGTATTTCCAGATTAGATTTGGCAATGGGAGAATGATGGACGGAAATCTGGAGCTTCTTTGGTTGTCAAATACAATATCTTTTCTTGATATCTTCCATTCGCTAGAAAAACCTGATGTCTATCTCTGATGAGAAATATTGCTAATTACAGATTGAATTTTCACTTCTTTGCAACTATAATCCACATTCAGCCTATTTGATCAGACCCTAGGTTTTAATTTTGACTCTTCCTTTTTCTTTAATCCATCTGATTTTCATGCAATGCAATTTACCTTTACATGATCCATGAATGAAGATGGAAGAGCCCTTGATTGTTAAATTCCAAATAACTTTCAACAACTAGAAACATCTATTCTATACTTCTGGTTGCTTTTTCTTGTAGGGTAAAATATACAAAGGAGATTTCGGGATTTGAGTTCTTGTTTCAAGTCTCAATTCTATGGAGGAGTTTCTAGCATTTTTACACTGATCTAAACCAGCAACATTCTTCACATCACTTTGCAACTTCTCGAACCTTCCTCCTTGTCTTGTTAACTGATGGTAATTAACTGTTGAATGTGACAGAAAATCAATCAAAGGCAAGACAATGACAAGAAATGCCTAAAGGTTAATAATAAACTACTCTGGTTCACATATTATTTAAATTACAACTTCATAATTATGGCAATAATTCAGTTAAACTGAATGACATGACTCTTTTTGTCCAAGCAATTCTGATAAATATTAATCTATTTCTGGTTTGAAGTAAAGCCAAAATCTGACTAATATGCAGTTAGGAAAACATTACTTCTTGAATACGAAAGATCTAGAAATTTTGAGTATACGCAGGTCCATATATACATAATCTAACAACAACTCAAATTAAATCAATTCTATCCTTATGAAAAATCTTAGCCATGAATTTATATTTTGCAGAAATGATATAGATAGCTTTCAGTAAATGCATTGAATGTTGTGAGTCATAAACCTGGTAAAGACAGAAAACGCCATCCATAAATTTCAAAGGTTTCACAATCAAGATATTAATTGCACTATAATTAAGTTAAGCCTGTTTCTAGTACTCCCTCCATTTTTCCATGGTTTTGCCTATAAAAAGGCTAACCGAGACACCCATTTCCCTGAACTTCAACAAAAAGATTAAAAAGAGTAGTGTGAAGATCGATCATGAGTGGAACAAGCTTCCCTAATTCTTATGCTAATGGGAATCATCACCACTTTCAAGTGAAGAGGAACGAAAAGTGCTGTTCATTTCAGATGCCACTTCACTATCCGAGGTACAAGAAGAGTGACTACGAGAACATGCCAGAGTGGCAACTGGATTGCTTGCTTAATGAATATGGGCTGCCTGTTATTGGAGATGTCAACCAGAAGAGAAAATTCGCAATGGGTGCCTTTCTCTGGCCTTCTGATCACAATGAATAAAGGTTTCAGTTCGTACTTCAGTGTGAAATTTGTCATGCCGCTACTTTATTCGTGTATTGTAAACTTATATATATAGATCATACTTAATTTAACTGATAAGAACTATTTAGAATGTTTTGTAATCTTGAACTAGTTTTGAGTTGATACCTCCCTGTATGTAATTTGGACTGTAATGTAATGGAAGATTAGTTTAAT
The DNA here is from genome assembly GCA_001974805.1 of Corchorus capsularis. Taxonomy (NCBI): domain Eukaryota; kingdom Viridiplantae; phylum Streptophyta; class Magnoliopsida; order Malvales; family Malvaceae; genus Corchorus; species Corchorus capsularis. The sequence goes on from AWWV01010362.1 coordinate 2,874, forward strand.
ATTTTCTTGTTCATGAGTTTTTAGTTCTTCTTTTTCATTGCCTCAGGCTTTAAACACTACATGGAACTAACCGTCTAGCCCTCTATCAGAAGGTTCATGTATTGCTATTGGAAAATAAGTTATGTCAAACAAGAATTTTAGAAGTTTTTCTATGGGAAACGTCCCATTGCAATTTGCAAGTGTATTCTAACAGAATAATGAGCTTGATGTTAAAGGATATAGACAGGAATTGGTGGGGGGGGGGGGGGGGGGAGAATGAAACTGCAAAAGCACTGGTTTTTTTGCTTCTTTTTCCCAGTTCTTAAACAAAGAAAGGTCAACTAATACCAACATGTCCTGCAAGGCTGCAAAATAATGAAAGCAGGACAAATGGGACCCTTTAACATAGCCAAGCACATGGCAACTCCTACCATCTAACATGATTAAACTAGAGATCTCGTTAGAAAATTCTATAGCCTATTTATTGTTAAGAAGATGAAGATGAAGAAGAAGCAGAAAGTCTAACAGTGCCATGATTGATATAAAGGACTAAAGAGTATAATTTGTGCACCAATTCTAACTGTTAGGTTTCCCATTAAATTATGACAGTAACATGTGACCTGTTATACACGGCAGGAACATTCTGTAGACATATGGGGAAAAATTACTATGAAATTTACAGTTCTTCCATTGTTAATAAAGATACTGTAAGAACTTCCAAGGACAATTGCTTTAATTTCTGTATGTAGACTTTATAGTATCATAGTAAGGGTTACCAATGTTCATACTTTCAAACCTAATAGATATGGGTAGGGTCTTCCTTCAGAAATTCCTGTTCATCCTTCACATATCATGATGCATGTTTTTTGAACATGAGCCCACTTCTTAGATATGGGTCCAATGTCAGGAAAACATGTGGTCTTGAAGCGACCAGTCATAACATCAAAGTATCTAGTTTTGGGACATTGTTGATAGGTTAAGTGTTTACTGCAAAATAATTAATGTCAAAGTGTTTGGGTGTCGTGAAATCATAGTGTGAAAATCTCTCAAGGGTCAAGGCTAATAACAACTTTCAAATGGATAAGGAGAATTGAGCAGCAATGGATCAAGTTGCCATTGATTTTGTAGCTGCAATATGTCAAGGTCTCCCATCTTAATTTGACATGAAATGTATTGTAGCCTCTGTTACCGTTGGGTTTGTATTAATTGTTGAGACATACATTTATTGTTATGCATCAGATTAAAAATTCCAATTAGCACCCAGGAATGCTTATCTCTATTTGAATTAGCCAAAAACTTGATGTAGACAATACAAAACAAAACAACATAACCTGGCTAATTCTGGCTCTGATATCTCATTATCTAACAAAGTCCATCAGGTTTTGTTTACAAGGAAACATGGGTTGAAAGGGAAAGACTGAAGATGATAGCTCAGAGCTGAAGAACTTAAACAAGGAACCTTTTTTTTTTTAATAATTTTATCATTCAAATTATTAAAACCTTAAAGAATCTTTGTCTAATAGTAATTTTAGTTACAATGGGAAGATTCAATTTCCATAATGATGAATAAGATTGGGAATCTTTCACATAAGAGAATGATTGTTGGCATTTGCTGTGATGTGAGGCTGTTTTGCCAGAACCTCAAAACACTTTTCTTTTCTTTCCTTTTTTTAGCTACACGAATGTTTGTTTGTTGGCATTTGCTGGCGTTTAAGAACAGATTCCAAAACACAATCATGAAACAGAATTTTGTCAAAAATTGGGCCAATCCATTTATCTGAAGAAAATGGGCTCTCCTCTCATCATGGTTTCTCTTTTTCAGTCCTTATTGACACAGTTTTAAAAAAGGGACAAAAAAAACTAACACTAAGCACATGGGCGAATCTGAACCGTAGCAGATGGCGCCAACTAATCTCACAGACTGTCTGTCGCCCCAAAAAAAAAAGTTAAGAAAGTGGGAAGGAATCCAAAAGAATCACATGGTGCTTTCAAGTTTCAATCCCAATCCTTAGAATTCGGTTCCAAGTTCTTCCAGCCCACAAATGACAAATCTTTTTTCCCTAATTTTTAGTTTATTTATTATTTATGGCTTTAACTCTATAACTGATTACTGGTTTCACCGGTATTGTCTCTCCACCTCTTCCACTCCCTATATAAACATCTCAATTCCATTCTCACAATTCGTCGTCACATCATCCAAAAAAAAAAGAATCAGTCTTTTTTGCTTTCGGCGACGCATTTTGCCTTCGGCGACAACAACAAGAGAGGCGCTTTGTTGTTCCTCAATCTCTCTCTGCGTGGGCTCTAGCTCCATTGCAGGAGTGTCTTTCATAACAAATCTAAGAGTCACCCGCAGAGAGAGATCGACCGGTTTTTCTTGAACTTTTTAAAGGAAGAAATGGCAGTTTCCAAGGTTTCATTTGTAGCTGTTTTTGCAGCTCTTGTTTTCGCCATGATTGCCTTGCCGGCTGCCGTCCAGGCCCAGTCCGATGCTCCCGCCCCTGCCCCCGCAAGCGACGGTTAGCTCTCCATCTCTCTCTCTGTTTTTCTTATTTAGATCTGAGATCAAATTCCATTAAAATTTTTAATATTTTTTTAAAAAAAAATCTGAACTTTTCTGATTTTTGAAAACAGGGACTTCCATTGACCAAGGGATTGCTTACGTGTTGATGTTGCTGGCATTGGTGCTCACATACATCATTCACGCTGCGGATTTCTGCTTCAATTAGAAATGGGGTTGGGATTATGAGGGTGGTTTGTTTCTTATTTTTCTTAAAGTTTTTTGGTTTTGATTAAAGTTCAGACTTTTAAGAATGAGGAGGGACAGAGAGAAGAAGAAGAAGAAAAGAGATGGGAATTTTGATAGTTTGAGTAATTTGGGGAAGGAAGGATTGATGGATGATGTGAAACCAAAATCATGTTTCGTCTGAATGTTTGTAATTAGAGATGTAATGATGCTAGACGAATCATTGTTGGGCATTTTTGTGGATGCTGTTAATGTCAATTTCTTTCATGTTTGGTGGTACTCTGTTGTTGTTTTTTTTTTTTGGGTCTCCTATTTTTGCCTCTTTTCTTTTAGCCGATGGCATGCTCTCTTTTGGTGTGCTTCTAATTTATTCATAATACAAACTACTACTACTAAAGATAAAATTGACTCAAAATTCCTCTTTAAAAGAGCCTATATATATATATATATATATAATTAACAAATTTATAGCTTCTAATGATCTTTTAACTCTGCCAACATGGGTTTCTTGCCTCTGCAGAAAATGTAATGACAAATACTAGCATCTACCAGTACCCTACCAGCAATTTGCAAGTCTTGAATGCTTTGCGCTTTTCTTGATTAATTAGAGTATTTCATTCGTTTGGTTAAATGGGCTTCTTAAATTCTGAGTCATTCTTCTGGATCATACACGAAATGCTTTAATGGCAAAGACTACCTTGCGCCATATCGAAAAGAAAATGGGAGAATTCCACTTAAATAAATTCTCAACCAGCACATAATAAAGTGAATTACCGTGTTAACTTCAACATTAACTATGAATTTCAATTAACACTGAAACCATTTTTTACTCAACATACAGTATGTTAACAATGAAAGAAAGAAAAGAACCATGTTTCTCAACATTACATAAGGCCTACTGGTGAGAGATTCTTTTAACCATTTTTAAAAGGCCTAAACCTAAAAGAGAAATTGCCCAAAAGAAAAGGAAAATGAAATGAACAAGGCTGAAGCTCAAGTCAAGTGGGATTTTGTGGGCACGGGTTTTCAGGGTAAGAGATAGCCTTGTATATATTTTATCTTAGGATTATGACTCTACCCATGATTTCATGGGCAAACTTTTTGTCATGTTGTGCAGGGTGAAATACTAAGAAATTTTATTTTATTATAAGAAAATCAGTAAAATTTTAACTATGTTTGTTGATCCACTTGCCAATACCATTAAGGCACACAAAAACATTGAATTTGTTTGCAAGTGCATTTCTGCTTAATTTGTTCTTTTCTTTTTCTTTTTCTTTTTTTTCTCTTTTAACAACATTTTGGGTTTAGGAAGAAACTTGGTTTTAGGTCTGCTAATTTGAAACCTGGTCATAACTCATAAGATTATTTTAAAGGAAGCAACTTGGTTTTAGTAATAGCAAGAAAATGGAACCCACGAGTCATGTAATGGGCCGAGGTAACATCTTTTCTTCACGCCTCAAATGTGGGCTGCCAAGACAATGGAAGGCCCACAATTACATCCGAATTATTGTTGGCGGCAGTCTGCACGTATGTAAACTCATTTACAATCAATTTATTCATAAGATTTTGAAGTTCAAAGCATCAAAGATTCCGGAATGAAGATGAACTTATGCATCTGCCAATTGAAAATGGAAATTTCACAGCATGAAGACTGAAGACAGACTCGGTACTGGAGTTTTGCCCAGAATGAAAATGAAATGAGAGGATGGGAAAGGAAAGTGAAGAGGGCGTTTGTAAGAGTTGGAATTTTAAAAGTTTGAAACATAATTTCCATACAAACAATTAACATGGCATACGTGTTTCTAAGGAGGGCTTGGTCCGCTAAATAAAAGAGGATACAGATCACACATATTGATTCATTTGATTCATACATATTAATTTAAAGACCAAAGCCACGGGGAATGAGGCCCTCCTTTTTCCCTTGCGTAAGAGCACCTTAACCCTAACCCATAGCATACTTCTGGGTCCAGCTCCGGGCAGTTGTTTCATACTTGCTCCTGTCGGTCTTGTACATGTGGGCGATTTCTGGCACCAATGGATCATCAGGATTTGGATCCGTCAAGAGTGAGCAGATTGAGAGCAACACCTAGAATCAATTAAAAGTAAGAACACATCCCACACAGTTTAAACAGCAGTAAACCAAAATGAGCAAAAGTTAACATTATAGAGAAATATTTTAAGAGCCAGGGTGACCAGATATAAAATATCGATGTTCCACAGGGCAAACAAATTAGCCAGCAGATAAAATGCTATAACTTAGAGGCTTGCTGTAATATAATTTTGAATTCGGGCATTTCCTTGAATGTTTTATGAAGGATGGTTGACATAACATGGTAATATGCATATTCAAATTCAAAGATGCATAAACTGCAAGGCCATTAGGACAGTTGAACAATAATAACCTTGGATATGGTGAGGGCAGGGCTCCACTGCTCCTTCAAAATATCGAGGCAAATGCTACCATTGCTGTTAATATTAGGGTGAAAGACCTTTGTCCTGAATGCAACCTAAATTAGGATAAAAAAAACAAAGTCAAGAAACAATAAAAAATAACAAAAAGGGTAACTGCACAACTACATGAGAAACTTCTTAGACAAAAGAATCAGCTACTAGACAAGCATGAAGGCCGAAAAAACCATGAAATAGTTTCACTATGAAAATAAATTTGATGCCATTCTTTCTTCAACAAATCGGCATCAATGCAGCATCATGATCATGTAAAATCATTAATATAAATGCATAGTATCTATAATCTATGCACCATTTTCTTGGCTAACCAAGAAGTGTATACTGTATAGTGAATGTGAAGGGCCATAACTCACAATCAAATATCCAGATGCATGTCACACATAAGGCTTACCTGGTGCTGTTTAAGTAAAAAATATCAATAGATCGTGTAAAGTGTGGCACTAAAAAGTGAAACCACCAAACCATAGCCTTCCATGCATAAAAGAGATATTAGACACCCAGCATGCATGCCCTATAAAGATAAAAATATATGTGCAAACAAAATAAGCTAATAAAAGCTTGAAGGCACTCAAGTAGAATTAGCATTTACTTGTTTTGATGCCAAGCAATGTTCGCACAAGCCATTTACCCTGTAGAGACACCTCGGTCACACAGTATTTACAGCATGGAATTAGCTATATAAATATTAAGGCTTCATACAAGTATGCTGATACATATCCTCTAAACATTAAAATGTAAAATTGGAAAAGGAAAGGGCATTCACCACATCAAAGGAACAGCTGAATTGGATTTCTGAGGAGATGACACTCGTGTCTACAACACTTGTGTACATAATTATAGAAATGAATTAGCTTTGTTGGCATAATGAACTTACAGAGTATGGAGGGAAGTCTTGAAGACATTAATAGACATATAGCGCATGTTTTTAAAACCAAAATTAGAGTTTAAACCTATAGTGAAGAAAGGTAAGGCAGGAAAGAACAAGAATTAGATTGTTGAGGAATATAATTAAGTACCTTGGGTGGTTTAAATGGGTAGTCTGGAGGGAAATGAATGGTAACTAGGAACACTCCACCAGCATATGGACTGTCAGGAGGACCCATAATTGTTGCTTGCCAATGAAACATGTCTTCAGCAACAGGGCCTAATTCAAAGAAAACATTAAAGGTTAAACAACAGTTAGAAGGAATCATCCATCTGCAAGAAACCTTAACAAAATTTTTACTAAACAAAATGACATACCATAAACAGTTTTAGCTCATTTAACAGAAATGATGTGCAATGATGAACAATTCGTATTAAAGGTCTTTTGCAAATTAACTAGGCTTATGCTTTTGCTACAACTTCACTTGATATATGTTGATACATATGCACAAGAACCAATTAGACATTAAAAAAAAAACAAAAGGAAAAGTCATAACAATATCGAGTCAAACAGAATCCAATGATTTGAGCTTTAAACTTGAAAAAGGTAACAGGAAAGGAATTGCAGTTTTAATCAATGAAATTCATCATGGTGAAAAAATCACACAGCTACTGATAACTACAGATCCATCATCTACAGCTCAAAGGTGAATTATGCAGCAATAATTATCTCAATTCATGATTCAAAATTCAACCTAAACAAAAAGAAGATATCCAAATATATAATAAAAAAACGAAATTTAAGGCAAAAAGAAATGATGAGGAGAAAAACAAAAAGAAACAAACAAATCGAGACAGGAAAGAGAGAAGAAATTGAACCTGCGCTGCAGGAGGTAGGAGGATCTTTCTGGAGATCCTTAAGCTCCTTCAAGATCCGCTTCGAAGCCATCACCTAAACCCTAAAACAAAAACAAAATAACAAAAAAAACAAACATTTTAAGAAGAAAAAATCCAAGCTAGATAGATCGCCTTAAATCTTCAACAGAGCTGACTTGAAAATTTTCAAAAGAGACGAAATGGAAAAAAAATAAAGAGAATAATAAAGGAAACCGTAAGAAAGTACCTGAGAGAGAGATCCTCCTGGCTATTGTTCGTTCGTAAGTCGCTGCTGCAAAATGCAATTACCGTAAGAAAAAGAAATATAGCTTTAAAAAAAGAAGAGGTTCGAGAAATTGAGTTTTGATTTTTTTTTTTTCTTGCCAGAGTTTTGGTTAATAATTAATAATTAAAAAGAAAGAAACAAAAAAAAAAAGGGATGAGGCAATTTTTGCGCAGTCTTGCGTTTTCATTGGCTATCCCGGTGGACCCCTACGCTACACAACAAATTTCCAAGTAGTAGCAGTATTTTCTTTTTCTAAGAAAATGTTTTACTACGATTTTTACTGTAATTTTCTATAGTAATCGGCTCTCTTAAACCCGATTTTACCGGTTGACCCAAACATTTTAGTAATGAAAAATTTTGAGGGATTTTTCTAATGGAATTTTTAATTTTAATTGTTGATTTGTCGTAATTTGATCCTCAAACTTGATTCAACCGCCTAATTTTTACTAGATTTTCTCTTTTTTTAATTTTAATAAATTAAAATGGATAAGTTTTTGAACCCTCCAACTATAAATTAAAAAATACTAAGTATATTACTAGTATGCATTTTCTGTTTTATAATAATAATAATTTTATTATTATGGTAGAATTGGGTTGGTCATGGACTCATGGCGTGGTTGACTAGTGAATTTTGGTCAGTGGAAAGGCCCATGACCATGGGATTGGGCATCATTAGATTCTGGAATCCATATCTTTATAATTTGATTAGTACACTGTACACTAGTAATATTTTTGTTCTTGGTAAAAGTTTTTTTTTTTCGTTTTTACTAGTGATAAATTTAAAATAATTTTTTTTGGAAATAAAATTTAAAATAATTTAGATTGTTATTGTTGAATAATGAATATTAAACCTACCGTTAATTTTATGTACAAGACTCTCATTGAGTGCCACTTGGCATTTGGTTTCTTTGACAAGTGTCAATAGTTAATTTTCTAAATGTTTTGTTTATTATATATGTATTCATTTAGTTTGGAAAAATTAAAAGACATTCATCCCATTTTCTATATAAAATAAATTAGCAAATAATTATAAATTAATTTATTATGAATATACATTTATGTTGTGTATGTCCATGAATCTAATTAAAGCATGGATAAGATTGATGACTTGATTCATTCATACACATATATCTATGTGCTAAGTTCATCCCCTAATTATATTTATGGTGATGTATCTATATGCTTATAAGTAGGTCACTTTCTGATAAAAAAAAAAATAGGTCACTTACTTTGTTATGAAATAAAATGAAAAAGAACAATTTCTCCAATCCTTCATATTTTCTTCTTCTCCATATTCTATTGTCTCTCTATTCTCTTGTTTTTACATACTTCAATTTTACTCCATTGCTTTGTTTTGTTATTATTTCACAACAAAATTTGATTTCTTGACTGAATTTTCTTAAGAGAATTTAAAAAATTCACAACAAAATTTGATTTCTTAACTGAATTTTCTTAAAATAATTTATAAAATAAAACAGCCGCACACGAAGCGCGCCCGGGAAGTTCTAGTATATATTAAATTCATTCACCATAGATTGCTATATAAATATTTTCCTATTAAAATTTTGAATCTCTTGAAGAAATGGTAAAATTTGCAATTACTACTATTTAAGTCATACTTTACGTGCACGTAACCATCACCTTTTTCCTTTATAATAGTAGTATAGTTTAAAATTAAATGGTCAGAAATGTATCACTTTGATGTTCCTTGTGAATTGCAATAAAAGCGGGGAATAAGAGCTTGGAAAAGGAGCAGCATATATTCTGGACATTGCTTGTTCAAATTCAAACCAAGCTGAAAGTTGAAACCCAACCCAACACCCCCAGAACCCATCAAAAAGCAATATTCTAAACTCATTTCTTGTCCAAACTTTGACATCAAATGGCTAAAATCAACCCCATTTTTCATGTTTCATTTCATTCCCTGAGGGATCTGTGATGTAACAAAAACATCGTCATAAAAAAGAATGACAGGAACATGTTTCTGTATTTATGACTCCCAAGTCCAAAGAAATGAAGTTACTCCATATATTCATAAATGACATCCTAACTAACATAATGAGGGTGAAATCAATCACATTTGACATAAAAACATTTCTCCTTTCATTTAGAAATCAAGATTAATATTCATTAGCATAGAGGGGAGACAAGATAGAGAGAACAATGGCAGGTTGATTTTGATACAAGTCTCAACAGAAATTGGTTCACTGATAGAAGGCAAAAACGAATTCTTTTAAAAATGGAAAAATACACCACTAAAACTAGGTAAAAAGAATTGAAAGAAAGAAAAAAAGACTCTTAATAGAGGGATATGGTGGTGTCAGACTTGGGATTCTCCTGCACTCACTGATGCTGGTGGTGGTGTTGAACTTTCGGATCTGTTTCCTGAAGAAGGGCGATTATCGGAATCAATCCGCCGGACATTTTCTATCATTTTGACTAGTTCTGGCATTTTAGGTCTCTGGTCTGGCATCCTCACGACACATGTCATTGCTATTTGTAGCATCTCCACCATCTCTTCCTCTATGTTTGGATATCTCATCAGTTCTATGTCGAAAACTTCAGCTGTCCACTCCTCTCGAACTACTGAATGAACCCACCTTACCAAGTGGACAATCTCGTCACCACCAGTAGTATGGATAGGGGATTTTCCTGTAAGGAGTTCCAGTAAGACCACTCCAAAGCTATACACATCAGAAGGCTGCATAGCTTTCCTGGTGTCGGTCACTTCGGGGGCACGATAACCTGCAGCACGTGAGATTGGAGGAGCTAGTGGGCTCATTATAGTTGACAGACCAAGATCTGACACACAACCATACTGTTGGGAGTTAAGAAAGATGTTTGAGGACTTGATGTTGCCATGAACAAACTTGCCACCATTCTCCATATGGATGCGAGCGATGCCTCTTGCTGCCCCAATAGCTATCTTCATTCTGACATCCCAATCCAGAGGGATTCTGTCCTCCCCTCTCTTACCTGCAAACACAGTTTCATTGTGAATAAATTTAGAAGCCATTTGATATTTTGTACAACTCCAAATTCAAGAGAGAGTGGAACAAGAGATTGATCATACAGTATTCCATGAGAATAAAGCTGAGGAGATATAATATGTTTTCACTACCTGGGAATAGACATCTAAATCCTATTGTGCCACCAAACTCCAATTGACAACTTCATTCTTAAATGCTCTCTCTCATATTAATGAATTCAAAGTAATAATTTAGAAATTATTAGACAACTTCATCCAATTGACAACTCCAATTGACAACTTCATTCTTAAATGCTCTCTCTCATATTCGACGAAGCTTCCTAGCATAATAATCTTTACTGAGTTGAGTTAAGTTTAGATGCAGGAGTATGGCATATGCTAATTGAATTGATCAGATATGGTGGAGAATTATACTTCCCCTTCATCATGTTTCACCTAGCATCGGTAAGGTCGTAAGGATAAGAGACATTTCTAACAGACATCCAACCACAGCAAGGGACAATTCTCAAACTGAAAGAAACCCACTCTCATCAATGAAATAGATCTAGTACTTTTCATTCCCTTTTATGGTTTCAATCAAAATGTTTCCAAGAAGCACGAATCACTACCTATGAATAATCTTTTCCTTAATCACCCCCATTCCTAAACAACAAAGCCTTTAACAGAATACAAGATACAGTTTTCCTATTAGTGAAGTAGCAAGATATAGAACTTTCTCAGAGCAATAAGGCTTTAATCATGTAATTCCAATATTAAATACAGAAGGATAATATAATCTAAGTGCTCTATCTTGTTCATCAATTATCCTCAGTTTGGCAAGAACATAGTGATCACAAAACTTTGTTTATGTTATTATCTTTTAAAACGTAAATCGCAAGCCATTTTGTTTTCCTACTACAAAGATAAATATGCAATTAATTATCATCAGATAGAAACAAGGGGTTTGACAGAGCAACATACCGTGTAACAAGGAAGAAACACTTCCCTGATTGTAATGTTCGTAAACCATCAGCCTTTCATCTTTTGAGTAGTAATATGCCTTCAGCTCAACCACGTTTGGATGCCTAATGCTTCCAACCACCTCCATCTGTTGCTCGAAATCCCGCTTCCCAACATTAACCTCCTTCAACCTCTTCACTACCACTGTGGTTGCATCCTCCAAAACTGCCTTATAAGAAATACCAAAAGTCCCCTTACCCAATACTTCTGCAGAAGCCCTCAACAAATCCTCCAAATCAAATGTATAATTACAACCCTCAAAAAAGAACAATCTATTATTTGCATCCTGACTCCTTGAAACCACTTTCTCTGGTGACATCTCTCCCTTTTGCAACTTCCGTGAATACACATCTTCACTCTTTCTTCTTGAGCAGCAAACAATTATCAAAAATGCAAATGCCACAATCCCCAAAACACAAGCAGCAATAATTATTCCTAACAAGGCAGTTTCACCAAGCCTACCAGACTTCTTGGCATTAACATACGGTTGACTAGAAGGTGCAACATCAGGGGATGTTTCAGGAGAGAAACTTTCAAAAGTAATGTTGTTACCTCCAAATACCGAACGTGGGAACCTTAAAAGCGACTTTGGAACACTACCAGTGAGATTATTGTTGCTCAAGTTTAGCTGTTGCAAGCTGGGGAAATTAAGGTCAGGAATTTCACCAGAAAGTGAATTGTTTGCAAGATTTAAAGCCTGCAGATGAGTCAAATTCGACAGCGAAAGAGGAATACTTCCATTGAAACGATTGTTGGACAAATTAACAATAGTTAGATTCTTCCAGGCAGAGAAATCCAGAGGCAATGGACCAGAGAAATTGTTGTATTGAAGATAAAGAAACGACAAGTTTCTTAAGTTAGTGAAATCAGAAGGGAAGTTACCACTGATACCATTGGATCTAAGACTCAAAATCTGCAAGGCTGAGAGGCGGCTGATAGTATTGGGAGGAATAGGGCCATGTAATCCGATTCCAGGCAATCGAACAGCTATTATCCGAGAGTTGTCACTGTTACAAGTCACTCCTATCCAGTTATTACAAACAGGAGAAGACTCATTCCAGTTTAGAGAACGAGAGTGGCGCAGATTGTTCACGAAATCTAGCAACGCTTGCTTGTCTTCAACAAGGTCTGCATTTCCTTTGAACAGAACCAAGCTGAAGAAGCAAAGCCAAGAGAAAATGTACAAAGCTCCCATCTCTCTCCTTCACCAACCAAACACACTTGAAGCAAAAAACGAGTTGTTTCTGCTACTTTTCTGGTTGTCTCTCTTACATCTATGGTCTTAAGCAGCTGGAGAAACAATACAGAACAAAAAACAAAAAGCAACAACTCAAAATAATTTAAAATAAGGTGGAGAAACAGAATGTAAAGTAAGTACTAAGAAGTAAGGAGGGAAAACCAACTTCAAAGAAAAAAAGGTCAGATTCCAAGATAAATGTCGAAAAAAGTAGTGGCGCCCTCTGGGGATTTTCACATTAAAAAATGAGCTCGCAGGCTTTGAGTGAGGTGTCTTTAGTCAAAAAAGAGAAATTGCCGAAACCCAATTTCAATTCTTTAAGCCTAAAATAGTACCAAACTATGTTGCTCCTCCTTCTGGTTAAACTTCACTAAAAAAATTCACCTTTCTCTTCTTTTTGTTCTTTGTTCTTTAACTTTTCAACCAAAAAGTTGAAAACTTGAATCCATATGGTAAATTCAAAACCAAATCCGAACCAAACCCAGAATAAACTACCTCTACAGAATCAGAAACTAGTAAAAAAATGACTACTTTTTTTACACTTACCTCGTTTTCTAGATCTGCAATTCTGCACTCCTCGAACTGTTTCTGCTTCCAAGTTCACTTCTTTTGTTTATTCGAATACTTTAAAAAACCTGCCTTTTTCACTCAACAACTCAAAACCCCCAGAGAGGGATAGAATGAATGAGATAGAAAGCGAAGGGCAAATAGGTGACAATGCAAATTGTTATGATTATTTCTCCTCAGTTAAAGTAGCATCCAAAGCATGTGAGAATGGAATAGTAATAATAATAATTAAGAAATACATTAAAAAAAAAAATGGAGCAAAGGAAATGATGAAATTGCTATAATTTTCCCAAGACAGTTTAACAGAGCTCAGAAATGGAACCAAATCAAAGATTTGAAGCTAAGATGTAAAATTTATAAGCGTATAAATAGTAATTGCAACCTGAAAGTTTTTTTTGTTTAGTAGTAGTACTAGTTTTTTTGGGAGAATTAATAGCAACGGCTATATTTTTTTGGTGATATTAATTGAGGGGGGAAGTAAGGAAATTTATAAGGTAACCGGCGGGGGAGAAAAAAAAACGGTGAAAAAGGGGGAACGGAAAACCGCTATTGAAAAGTGGATTTGGTGGGGTTGGTGACGTGGCGATATTAAGATGCTGACATGTGGGCCAATCATTAAATATTGGTGGTGGTGAAAAGAGGAATGGTTTGAGGAAGCCATTCTGTTCTGTCGTCTATTTACGATGACTACAAATGAAGGTGCGGGGCCTACGTCTTATGGGAGAATTGACCGTCGATTCGGGATTCTGAAATTCGTTTTTTGACCGTTCGATATGATGCGCTTGGACAACCCCGTTGTACCCTTTCTTTTGTCCTTTGACGCTGCATTTTTCAGAAGATGGCTCATAAGTCATAAGTCATAACATTAGTCATAACATCTTTATTTTTAACTTTAAAAAAACTTACTAATAATTTGGGGAATTTTTTGGGTATAAAATCAAGTAATAATCAATTAGGAGTTTATAACAATAAAATAATAATAATAACAACAAATAAGTTCCTCTCTATTACTAAGAATTTTTTTTTAAAAAAAAATAAGATTAGATTTAGAACCCAATTTTTAAGTAAATTATTATATATACATTTATAAATATGTAAATCATATAAATGTTGGGATGCAAACATTTTTTATGCAATTTCAACTTTTTTCTACTACTATCTATTTTGATAGATCAGTTGTTGCAAATGAAGTTTCGTAGTCACACAGTCCAAACTAATTTTTCTATTTTATTGTCTTATAGTAGCTATAAAATTAAGATGTCTTAACTTACTCTAATTTCTATTTATGTGAGAAATTTACCCAATTAATTTTCCTTTTTGAAATAAAAGTAATTACTTAATCAAATTTAGAGTATTAAACTTTCTATTTACCAACCTTTTTAAGGAAGACGATAAATATGTTTGTCTAGTGATGATAATAATAGAAAAAAATTTATAATTTAGATTACAAATGCCCCATATGCAATCTTATCTAGTTATTTATTTGTACATTTACAGAAAAAGGAAAGCTATCGAAGAATTTTAGCCAAGAAGAAGTTCCTCACTTTTTAACTATTTTTAAATAAATAAATCACCATTATTATTATTTGAATAACCGTATGTTATTTGTCCTTATATCATTGTTTCATCTCTATATATTGATCTCACACCCAACTCTCACTTTCATCCATCAAAATCCATTAATTCAAGCTTTTCGTGTGTGGAAAAAAAGATGTAAAAGGAATGAATATCAATTATCAAATAGAAAGAACTAACACCATGCATGCACATTTTTTGTATTGATTGTTTATAAATTTGATCCTTCAACAACTTCTGATGATCTTTATGATTTTTCTTACCTTATATTATATTATAATATATATTGAAAAGAGAAAAAATAATAATTTTATTATTACACTACTATATTAAAATCCATGGAAGAAAGGTTTGATTTTGATGATATGAGTTGTTCAAGTTTTTATTATTTTCTTTCATTTATTCTTTATTTTTTTATTTATCCCACTTGGATGGAGTTAGAGTAGCTACGGTGGTTGGGATTATTAAGGATTTAACTTCACCCCTCCCCACTCATTAAAAAACCAAAGTAAATGCTAATAGGCATAGGGGAAAAAAAATCCACTTTCATTATTTCATGGCTAAATGTGGTGTCTCAATCTACTTTCAACAAACTTTTAACTACTTCCATTGTGATTTTATGGCTCTCATCTAAAAAGCTTAAAAACCATGGTCCATGTCGTCTCCAAAGTATGGTCCAAAATTGCTTGATAAAAGGTCCCCACTTTAATTATAGAACTAAATAAATAAAATACTACTACTATATGTATTAATTAATATTAAATAAAGACTAAAGAGAGCTTAATTAAACAAAAAAAAAGATAGAAAAAAAAAAACCCAAACACCTGTCAGCATGTTCTCAACTGCTTCTTGTAAGAATCCAATTATTAGACTTGCCAACAATCGTTTAAAATGCAATCAATTACTTAATTAAATGAACCAATCATGAAAGACAGTTAGGAGATTTTTATTTTATTTTCTTTTGTAAATAAAAGTTCCAAATGGGAGTATTTATTTGTTAGTAAAATATAAATATAATTGATGCACGAGTGCAAATTTTTGGACAAGAGCGGGGAAGCATAGAATATTTGTCAAATGAGAGGAGGATTGAACTGAGACTAATTGGGTATATGTTTGGAGGGCAGACGTTTTGGTTTTTGGAGGGGAAAAGGAAAACCAAATCATATGCAATTGTCTAATAATTCCTAGGCAATAAGTTTGGATTTGATTTGGTAAAGTTGGCCTTTTCTGTTTTAGATTGAGAATATTAGGGATGGCGAACCTGATTGCTCTTTGTCCAATTAGTCTTACGAGCTACAAAAGGCTGAGTTATAGGGCGGCTAAATGCTTGCTAATCTTCATCTTAATTCTTAGCTATTGACCTCGGCCTTGGGCCCTTTGGACCTAAAATCTTTGAACATGGGTTTTTCTTTCTATCTTACTGCCTCCTAACTATGGCTTGCACTTGTTAATAAGTACAATTAAGGTGATTTTATGAATTTTTTTAAAAAAAACTTTCTTTTTTGGTTTATTATATGTAATTTTTCCAAAAGAAAGATTCTTTTTTTACTACTCATAAACATATTATTGAAATGAACTACATAATAGAAGGTAGTGCTCTTCTTTCCCATAATCCCACCATGTCCATCCAAAAATTCGAACCCAAGACCTCCTACAAGAACTCACAAGCTCTTAACCGCCCCCTTAGGAACTCCAAAGAAAGATTCAAATTCACACAATCACGCTCTCTTGTATAACTTTATGTCTCAACTAAGCTAATAAGGAGAAGCCGAATTTGACATTATTATTAACTAATAACAAGGTTAAAATTAGTATATGTGATCTTACCTTTCACATCAAAATTAGTATTTATCTTATCTATTTTTCTTCAAAAATGTCATATATGTGACAAGAAGTTGTAAAAGATGCTTTATGAACCTTACTACTTGATAGGCACTTATTTACCTTAATTATTTGTGCTTAATTTGATAGTTTTTAGGTGCCTATCTGTTGGATTTAATACTTAATTGCTTTGTTATTGTCTTATAGGTACTTTTGGAGATATTAATTATGAAACAAGACAAATCAAGCGGTTTTGTGAAGAAATTTGAGGATTAATCCGAAGATCGAGTCTTGATAGCAAAAAGAGGAAAATAGTTCAAAAATGCATGCTGAGGCAATTCGGGAGCGGGCGACCCCTTGCCTGGGAGCGGGCAACCTCAGAATGTCAGCGCCAATTCCTACTCAATTCCTGAGACCACCCGCTAACGGGTACTCACCTACCCTGGAGCGGGTGGGTCGCGATTCTGATGACTCTTAAGACGATTTTTCTTACTTCAAATGGGCTTTTTCTCCAATATCTCATCATCATGTCTAATCCTAACACTCTTAGAACAAATCTAGACCCAACTTAGTTATTTTCCTACTGTTTTTAGGATTTTAAATATTTTATTTGGATATTTTAGGTTTTTGGAGCCCTATATAAAGGGAGAACTCTTGTATTTGGAAACCACCTCCTCTTCTACTTCTTCTCTTCTTCTTTGGAGAATTTCTTGTGTGGGTTTCTTCAACTTATGTTCAAGATCTGCAAAAGTGGTTCTTTTCTTTCCTCTATGTCTTTGGATTTCATGAATTCAATTGATAATTGTGTTTTTGTTTCCAATAGCATGAGTAGCTAATTTTCTTCTTTCCAATTCCTTGCTTAAACTAATGGGTTGATTTGTGAGATTTATGTTCTTAAATTAATATTCATATTAGTATTCTATAATTCCTGATTTAATTTTATGTATTTATGATTCTTGTTAATTTGGGTGATCAACTTATTAATTAGGGTTATAAATCTATTGCTAGTTGGAATTCTATACCGTTTGGTTAGGTTTCACATGGTAGTAACTAGTGAATGAGAGGGGTTATCGATAGATAGCTGGAATTCACTAGGGAATTATAGATGCAAATTGAATGCTCGCCTGTTTGGAGAGTGTTATTTGTGAAGGCTAAAATTCACTAAACTTAATGTTGTTGAATCTTGAATTCTTTGTGCGTTTGCCATAGGGTTAGGACCTCAATTAGGCTAGTTAATAGCGTTCGCTTTAATTAGTATTGTGGTGAATTCATGGGATTGATTAGCGTTCGTTGTCAATCTACGGCTTCTATTTTGATGAATATGTTAACTTCTTTTGTTTCAATGATCAGATCAACCTAATTAGTCAAGCTTGGGATTGGAAGTTTTCTCATAATTATCTTTCTTCTATTTTAATTACTTGCAATTTAGTTTAATTATTTTAATTTTAGTTCATAGTTTATTTTTAATTAATCAAAACCCCCCTGATTTATTTGTTGTTAGAAAGTAGTTAGTGAACAACTCCCTGAGGATCGACCTAGACTTACCCTATCTATAAAAAGATTTAGTAATTTATTTTTGGTGGTAAACGACACCCATCACTACTCATTAAGAAAGAAAGAAATAATCCTTGTTATGTTTTGAATATATATGAGTATATATATATAACATACTAAAATCTTTCTTCTCTTTTATTTCTTTTGTTACTAGGTTCGTTACAATCATGTATCGGTTTTAGAGGTGGCAAACGGGCGGGTCAGGTTGGGTTCGGGCTCGTGTTATCGGGTTCGGGCCATTTTCGGGTTCGGGCTTGAGTCGGGTTCGGGTTAATTTGGGTCAGGTTAATTCGGGTTCGGGTTCTGTTTGGGTCAGATTAATTCGGGTTCGGGTTGAATTTGGGTCATGTTAATTCGGGTTCGGGTTCTGTTTGGGTTTTGGCCAGATCATTTACCCCTTGTGTTTCGGATGAATAATGTCATTACCTTTTTCAAATTTTACGTGTAATTTATCAATTTACCTTTTAAACTTATTCATATGAAAAATTATACGGCATAAATGAAATTTTCATAAATTTTCAGATTCGGGTTTTTTCGGGTTTGAGCTTTTTCGGATTCGGGTTTTTTCGGGTTTGAGTTTTTTCGGGTTTGTGTTTTTTTCGGGTTTGAACTTTTTTCGGGTTCAGGTTCAGGCGGATTCGGATAGTTGATTTTTTCTAGTCAATCGGGTTCGGGATCGAATTTTCGGACGGGTTTTTTCCGGGTCGAGTTCACTTTGCCACCTTTAATCGGTTTGTTCAGAAGAAAAGGGAAAAGGAAATACCAAAAAGAAAAGGGTAAAAGCCTAACAAGTCATTGCCAAAATCTTTGGAGCACTACTTCCTAACAGGCCCAATAGAACATTTATGGCTTTTAACGGGTAAATATTAAATTATGTGAGGTTAACAACAACAATCAGAGTGGCGCAGCGGAAGCGTGGTGGGCCCATAATCCACAGGTCCCAGGATCGAAACCTGGCTCTGATAAAAGAGTAGCTCTCAGCTGGCCAACACTTTTTTTTTCCACTGTTCCTTCCCCCATTATTTGCATTAACATTAACTTTTTTTAAATATGCTTAGCTCCTTCATGTTTTTAATTTCAGATAATCAAGATTCTGCAGGCAAGAGCTGTAAGCTGCTATAATCATGCATAAATTTTTCCAGGTAATGGATATATATGTACAGAAATAGAGAGATGGAGTTTAAATAAGCAATTGAAACATCAATTTCATATATCTTTTTCTTCAGAGAGAATCTATTACAAGTTACAAGACAGGAGTTTAGTAGATTATAATGAAACAACTAGTTAATGTCATTACAAGTTTACAAATTACAACTATATATGGAGAAACACTAAAAACCAGATCTCCACTTGTAGGAAATTTTTACACTTTCCAATATCATCACTTTGCAGTACAGTGATGATCAAGAATCTTATTTACTGCTTTCAGTATATATAATTATCATTATATAAATAAATTGAATAAAAATGACCAGATTCATTAAACTTCTGGTTGAAAGATGCCGTACGTTGGGGGTCTTTATTTGTATTACTTGCTGTCATTTTATGAAGATGAGGCTTTTTGATTAAACCACTTTGATTAACTTGAAGGGACAACTGAGAGCTCAAGTCGGCCTGTCCATTCCTCACCTGGCTTCAATGTGATAGGTTTTTCAACTGCTGCCCCATTCACACATAGCATTTGCTTGTATTCTTCATCCCCAAAATCAACCATGGTTTTTGATTTCTTCTCCCATGGATTCCAAACCCCTGAAGTTAATATAATAATACAATAAGAATCAAACTTCCTTTTGGATTGGATTGAGTTATAGCTGAGATTAAAAAAAAAAATTGCTTACCAACATCTGGAAGCCCTTCTTTCTGGATTAAAAAGGTCCTTTTTCTTTCATGATCAAAAATTGCAATGATATCTCTTGAGCCAAGATAAATTTTGTCCACCTGCAAATTCAAAACCAAGTAATTTAGGCTTAAACATCTATTAATTCAGCCATATATGCACTAATCAACATGTTTAATTCCCATCTCTGCAATTAATGATTTACCTCAGATTCAAATGTCAAGGCATCTCCTTGTTCAGTGAAGCGTTCCTTTTGGCATAGGTTGTCAAGATAATCAAGAGTTTCCAATCCTTCTACCCTCACTTCACTGTTAAATTATTAGCACAAGAGAATTATTCACTAATAATTGTCAAAAGACTTGAAAGCTGGGAAAAAAAAGTTATGTTCTTGAGGACTAATTTACCTGATATCAGAAATGGAGAAATATGTATGATAAGCAATTGAGAAGCTAAAGGGCTTGCAATTGATATTCCTGATGCGTGATATCAAGCTTATATTCCCATCAGCTGTTAAAGATACCCGAAGACGAAACTCGAAACTGAAAATGGTAACAAGAATCAATCAATCATTAGTTAATTATTAATTACATGTAAACATCATACTTATTAATCTGCAATTTCCTTACCTGTGTGGCCAGATCTTCAAATCATCTTCAGATGGCTTGAGCAGCAAGTCAATATAGGCCTTGCCAGTGGAATCATAAGACTGCAATGGTGGTGGATTTTCCTCAATGACCCATGTCCTGTTCCTGGCAAACCCATGTTGTTGTTCAAGTGATCCTCGTTGCCCAAACTAACAAATTTTGAAACTAACTTAATTATTATCAACTGGATTCATATATAAAGACTTAAAAACAAACCAATGGATTTTATCAAACATCTAACCTTCAATATATACCTGTGGGAAACATATAGGAATTCCTCCTCGTACTGCATATGGTGGCTTGAAGATTGCCTTGCTACTTGTGAAAAGCAATTCTTCTCCTCGGTCAGTCCTCCATGAAAGAACCTGTCCTCCGTGCAAGCTAACCTGAAATAATTTAACCCAAAGTTGTTTTTTGCTTAATTAATCAAAATTACTGATTAAAATATCCCTGATTCCTTAAACTATGAAAAGACTGGAAAAAGAAGGAAACAGAGAGAAAGAAGAAAAGGGAATAAATAAATGGATTCTGAGTTCTGACCCTTGTAGAAGCTCCTCGAGGATTCCGAAGGACAATCTGTTCAATTCCATTTCTGTCCTTTGTGATTTCAACTGCTGGTTTCTGATCAGAGGCAACCCCAGAATGATTCATAGTGAAAAACACGGTACGGACATGTAAGAGGAAAAACAGAGATTTTAGAAGACAGAACAGAACAGAACTCTCACAAACACAATTTTATGTCTCTCTGAATCTGTTATTATTTTCTCAGGAAAAAAGAAACGCTGAGAGTGGCTGGATTTTATCCCAAATCTCCGAAAGCAGTTGAGAATCAGAACTTGGGCTTGACAATTCTTGTGAACCAAAAGCAAAAATTTTCACGTGAAGCGAACCTGAAATCCCAACTACCACTGTAACTACCTTAATCTTTTCTTCACCACTAAAACTTCCAACAAGAGAAACTCAAATCCCTCCAAATTTCGCTTTCACCAATTTCAGCTAAAGAAATTTCAAAAACAAAAAAACTTCAAAGAACCAATCAGAAAAACAGAAGTTGTTGAAGTTCCTGTTCTTTTTCAAACATAAACAACGTTTATTTATGACATAAACAGGATTTATAATTTAAGAGGTTAGAAAAATGTTGAAAAAGCAAAAAAGAGAGGAAGGGTCAAGTCAAGAACAAGAACAACTCGTTTTTTTTTTGTAGGAAAGAAAGATGGTTTTGTCTGAAAATTTGAGTCTGACCTTTTCGTTTTAGTAAAGAAAAAAAAATTGAAGGGTCAGATTATGTGTTGAAGAAATCAGATATATCACTTAAAATTCTGCAAATGGATCATGCTGTGGGAAGGCGACTGACTCTCCTCATTTAATTAATGAGTCTTCGTCTTATTAGACGGAGTATTTTTAAAGTCAAAATTTTGTTCATTAGACCAAGCAAGCAACCAATCAGGAAATTCTTTTGGCTTGGAGCGGTGCTAATGGCTGCCAGTGCCGCACATGATGTAAGACTATTATGTTTGAACATGCGACCCTGATTTTAACTGAATTAACGACCCATTGATATATAAGTACTTAATAAATAAAAAAATAACCCGATAAAGGAAATTAGCTAACTTTTTTTCCTTTTAATAATTTATTAATAATAACCCTCACTAGTCACATTCAACTCCAATTAATTCAGAGCCGAGTTCAGGAAACCTCTTGATGTCTATTTTTCTTCGTTCACAACACTCGAATCCTGACATTTCACTAGATTTGAATCTTATTCCAACATTTCCACTTGTTTTCAAACGAAAGTTATTATTACAGAAAAAGGAAATTAGCAAACTTTTTTCTTTTAATTTATTAATAATAACCCTCACTAGTCATATTGAACCCCAATTAATTTAGAGTCGAGTCTCGAGAAAACTCATGATATCTATTTTTCTTCGTTTCACAGTACTCGAACCATCTCACTAGATTTGAATCTTATTCCATCATTTCTACTTGTTTTCAACGAAAGTTATAATTACTGCTACAAGAAAACGTTTCAAAGTTTAATCAAAGATTATTAAACCTAACCTAATCTTAAAATGGATTGGATGGGCTATATTAGTCCATGATTATTTATTCAGTCGAATCTTCAACTGTCAAATAGTCAATTTACTGTAATTCATTTCTCCTTTTTCTGTTCTGCTACAGATTCTCTAGACTTTTACTAGGGTGATATATATAATTCTAATTCTATGGTTGTTAAGAGTAACTAACCTACTAAGACCAATACTTTTTTTTTTTGCCACTAAGACCAATAATACTTTAATTGTTGTTCTTACTTCTTAGATAGAATTTCAGTATTTTGGTCCCATTTTTCTGCCTGTCAAGCTCACTTATATTGGCTAAAGTTCCACCTTTCTTCCAGAAATCTCTATGATTCCAAGGTCAAGAAAGATCAACCAGGGAAAGGGCTTTTTTTTCCCTCTATAATATATAATATATCTGATATATGATTTTCGACATTTTTGTATAGATTCTGCTTGACATTCACCATTTTAATTTAAAAAAATATATATTATGAATTTAAGAGCAAGATTTAAAAAATATATATGAGGCAAGAAAGAACCAACCTCCCCTATAAGAACAAAAGCAACCGAGTAAGAATTGTATTCTCTCCATTCAAAATGGGAAATCATGTGCCCCATTAAAGCACAAAACGCATCAAAGTGGAGGAAATTCAATGAAGACACTCAACTAAGACCCCACGAAAAGGAAAAAAAACATCCATAAATAGCTAGCCAATGAAATCATCAAAACAGTTCCGAAATTTTGGACAGAGTCTAACCAGAGCTGCGTATCTTTTTCTTAACTTTTGACTTTATCCTCTTAAAATAAAAGATGAAGAAAGAGAAACTTGTCATCCAATGGAAACTGCCAAAAACCTTGTTTGGCATGAATTATGACTATGTAAATTTAATTCTAAGAATGTTGTTAAGCCGCTATGACATCTATTCTGTCACTTTTTCCGTTCTTTTCTAACCCATTTTCCCCCTTTTTCCATTGATAAAGACATTGCATTTATGGTTATTAGATATTTGAAGCTTGCTTCCATTTGATATACATGTTTGAGTTGGAAATTTTGGATCAAAGTTGATGAAAATTTGGTGTTGGAACACGAAATTTATGCCAGTCAAAAACTCTTGGCATTGGTAATTCACTAATTTGGTACTATTTCTTAATTAGTAGTATTAAACTTGTGCAAGTATGTGCCTTGTTTTAGGTTGGTTCCTAGCACAAATTGTAAACTTCCTAGCACAAATTGTAAACTTCCTAGACTTTTGCTTAAAGGTGAACTTTTGACTAAAGAATTTGGTCCCAACTCTGCCCATTATATTTATTACACTTCCTATCAAAAACCAGAAAGAAAGTTTCAAAAATAACATCAGAGGAAAATTCAAAAAGCAAGAAGTTTTATCACAGGCCGCTCACCAAATGCAATGTACATATGAAGGTCCAAATGAGATGAATCTACAAAGTGTCCATAATTTTTAGCAAGGCACCATGCCACCATCCTTCATTTTTTGTACATAGCAAAAGCAGCAAGAATCAAACTGAGTTTGTATTAAATTTAGAAAAATGTTTCAATTGTAACAAAACAAACCCAATTCTTAATGTTTTTTTATTAATCATATTAGAATCCGACTAATCTGTAGTCAAGCCGCATGAACTCCCAGACAGGAAGATCGGAGACCTATCCAACACCTATTATCCCCTTTTTGTTTTTTATGGTTTTCCAATCCGGTTGACTAATCCGGATTCGACTCGGTCGTGCATTTGAGTTTGGTGGGTGAGTCTACCAATAGGTGGCTGCATGTGCATTGATTAAGCTGTTTAACACTTGATCAAACCCCACATTAGTAAATAATAAAAAAAATTTTAGTTTCAAGTTTAACATTCACAAGTTTTGTCTAATGATTTTATGTAATCCAAATCCAGCTTCAAGCAAACCTCCTTATCACAAATGACCCCAAATTTTAGCCCAATATAAAAAGAGGCCTTTGATTCACTCCTTCCCCATTCCATCTGGCCCATTTGATTGTGTATGGAGTATAAAATAACAAATAAACCTGAAATAAAATGATGAAGCCCGCCGCCAAAGAAACTTGAAAGTCCAATCCAATCCAAATGATTTTTTTTTTTGGCAATAATAATCCAAACCAAGTGATTAGCGTCAGCATTTTATTACAAAAATTTCTTCAAAATGGGAAAAAAAAGTTGCAACTTGCAGTAGGAATAGGGAGGGGCACAAAGGTAATTATAAGAAAACATGGTAAAAGACTAAAGTAAAGCCCTCACTAAATCTCCGGTCTCATTCTCTATGAACGAATCGATGATGTCGTTTTTGTACGAAGGGGGGCAAAGGCAAATGTTAAGTTAACCGACCAAAGCTCCGGTTCCGGTCCGTTGGGAGAAGAGTTAAAGCTGGAACCAAGTGTTTTTCCCATTAGAGTTAGACCCCCCGACGACAAGACATCCAACTTTTTACTTCTGTTTCTAATTTCATACCCTCTTTGATAATTTTTTTTTGTTCTGGAAGCACAAAGGCTTTGTCTCAGCTTTTCGTCTATGCATCTTTTCG
Source organism: Corchorus capsularis (assembly GCA_001974805.1). Taxonomy (NCBI): domain Eukaryota; kingdom Viridiplantae; phylum Streptophyta; class Magnoliopsida; order Malvales; family Malvaceae; genus Corchorus; species Corchorus capsularis. The sequence goes on from AWWV01010362.1 coordinate 27,926, forward strand.
ATCACTTGTGAGTTTTTTTCCCGTTTTCTTTTTATTTTCTCCTTTCTTTTATTGAACCTAAAAGATTCTAGAGTATTGGGTTTGTTGGTGCATTTGGATTTCTTTTTTATTCGTGAAAAACAATTGGAATTGAAGATGAAATGCGGCTTTGGATTTGGGTTTGGGTTTGAATTTGTCATTGTTATTATCTGTAATGCTCATATCATTTTTCTTTTTCTTAATTTGCAGAGCCTAACATCTGTATGAATGGCTTGGCGAGGGGTTGGTAAGAAAGTAAGTTTTCTTTCCCCTTTAAGATTGTACTGGTTTGAAATTTGAGACCTAAAACATATGGAAATTCCAAATTCAGAATCTGGATATATATTTGTAGCATATAAGAAAAGGAATGTGGAAATTTGGTTGAATTGAGGATTCCCTGACTATAATTGTTGGCTGTTCACCAGGAAAGACTTTATGCCTCTAATTTGTTGGCTATCAACGGTTTAGCTGCTTTAAGTTGCCACTTGAATAATTGTATAGGCCATAGGGGTGGGAATTGGTATGAAATGCTGACTACTTATGGTTCCTATATTGGTATTTGGGACTGGTCTCAGTTGAGTTGCTTGTTCCTAATGATTCATTAATATCTCATTATCCGTTTCCTTCTTCCTATAATTTTTCTATCTATAATAATTTTCTAACCTCTTGTTACAAAATACAAAGTGCCTAAATTGACCATATATGTAGTTTATAGGCTTCTCTTCACACATGTATTATCTGTAGCCTATACTGCCGCCGAAAGAGAGAAAGCCTGGTACTTGTTTTGCAAGAGCCTTAGTTCCTTAACGTTTTTCTGAATATTGTTTACAGGGAATCAATGCCAGTTTTGTTAGATCTCTGGCTTCAGCACCTTGGGGACATGCATCTGGGCTAAAATCTGCATCGACTGTTGATCTTGCAGTAAAATCAATTTCTACTTCTGTTAAATGCATACCTGGTAAGCTGAAAAGCCATATTTATGCATGCCTTAGCTTGTATAATGTGTGTGTAAAAAACATATGTATGTGTATCTCATGCATAAGTTTCATTTTAAATCTATGAATGTAAGCATGTTTCTATGGTGGATTAAACTTCTGTTACATGCCTTTTTTTGAGTTGATAAGCAGCTTCTGTTAGCTGCATTGCTGCACCTAATTATGGGTTTTAGCAATGAATCACCGCTCAACAAACTTTGATCTCATTCACATATTCATAGATGGAAAATGGTTTGCATGGTCGTTAGTTGGGTATAACAGAACCTTGTCAAAGTTGCCATGTAATGTGATTTTTGATATCATATCCACCTGAAAAAAATTTCTGCAGAGTTCTCTATAAGTTCGTTTCTATGGGGATCTAGGTATTGCAAAGTTTTGAAGAATGAACCTTTAATAAGGTAAGGTCTTGTTCTCTCTCTCTCTCTCTCTCTCTCTCTCTCATTCTT
>AWWV01010363.1:0-39173 GCA_001974805.1 Corchorus capsularis
GGTTGTGCATCTCATGCATAACACATATGTTTCATATTCTTCATATAGACATTTAAAACCACTATTAGTGGAACCAAAAAAAGAACTTTGAATTTGGAAAATGGTATTCACCTGGTTTTGTTAATTCAAATCTCAAAATACCTGATTTAAGTATGATTTCACTACTAGAGTTTAGGATTGAATTTGGCTCTCTGCTCATTCTTAGGTATTTTCATGCAAGTTCCGGATTGCTGGCTAGAAGGAAAAATGAGGAGGAATCGGGTTTAAAGCTTCGTGACAAAGAAAAGCCCAAAGGGAAGTTTTCCAAGAGGGAAAAGAAGAGCGAACCGCCTGTTGAAGCTCGATATGTTCCTAAACTGAAAAAAACCAGCAAATCATTGCAAGAAAAAACTGTTGAGATATTTGACGGTATGACCATTGTTGAGCTTGCAAAGAGGACTGGTGAGCACGTAGCTGCTCTTCAAGATATTCTCATAAATGTTGGAGAAAGTGTTGGTTCAGAATTTGACCCTCTAAGTATTGATATTGCGGAGCTCATTGCAATGGTATTTTTCCTTCATAATTGCTTACATATCGGAGAATATCTTTCAGCAAATCAAAATAGAGAACTACTGTGCATGCCCATGTAGACTATTGAGTGGAGTTATCAGTTTTAAGCCATCATTGTAGTATTATCTTTTATCAAGGGAGAGTTTTTAATGTGGGAAGGATAGGTTAGATAGAAACTGTTCAAACAATCTGATGATATATTGATGTTTTATCTTCTGCACTTGGTACATGCTCTACTTTTATTATGGTTCTTGCCACGGCATTTCTGGTAATTAGAGATGTGTCTTTAATGACAATATAACATATGATGTAACATCACATTGGTATTCGCTTTAGTTATTGAGTCTCCGTCTCCAATTGTTTCCTCTGGCCATGGGCACATTATACTTTTCATGTTAAAGGCTGCTTTGGGACATCTTATGGACTTCTTAGTTATTCTGCAGGAAGTTGGAGCCAGTGTCAAGAGGATACATACTAGTGAGGGTGCACAAATTCTCCCACGACCACCTGTTGTGACAGTTATGGGACATGTTGACCATGGTAAAACTTCCCTCTTAGATGCTTTACGTCAAACATCAGTGGCAGCCAAAGAAGCTGGAGGCATAACTCAACATCTTGGTGCTTTTGTTGTTAGCATGCCATCGGGGGCATCAATTACATTTCTTGACACCCCTGGTCATGCCGCATTTAGTGCAATGCGAGCAAGAGGTGCAGCAGTCACAGATATAGTCGTGTTAGTTGTAGCTGCTGATGATGGGGTGATGCCCCAGACTCTTGAAGCCGTGGCCCATGCAAAGGCAGCTAATGTACCAATTGTGGTTGCAGTTAATAAATGTGATAAACCAGCTGCTAACGCAGAGAGAGTAAAAATACAGCTTGCTTCAGAGGGTTTGCTGCTGGAGGAGATGGGTGGAGATATTCAGGTGGTTGAAGTTTCAGCAATAAAGAAAACTGGATTGGATAACTTGGAGGAGGCATTGCTTCTGCAGGCTGAGTTGATGAACCTAAAATCACGTGTGGATGGACCTGCTCAGGCTTATGTTGTGGAGGCCAGACTTGACAAAGGGCGGGGTCCATTAGCCACCGCAATAGTAAAAGCAGGGACATTGGTTTGTGGGCAGCATGTGGTTGTGGGCTCAGAGTGGGGCAGAATAAGGGCTATTAGAGATATGATGGGGACATTGACAGAGCGGGCAACCCCTGCAATGCCAGTTGAGATTGAGGGTTTGAAGGGGCTTCCAATGGCTGGTGATGACATTATTGTCGTGCAATCTGAGGAACGAGCTAGAATGCTTAGTGCAGGGAGGAAAAAGAAATTTGAGAAGGACAGGCTGTTGAAGATCAGTGATGGAGCTGAAGCTTTGAAGGAATTAGAAGAGGTGCCTGAGAGGGCTGAAATGCCAATAATTGTGAAAGGTGATGTACAGGGCACTGTGCAGGCTGTCACAGATGCATTGAGAACTTTAAATAGTCCCCAGGTATGTATGAAAATCAGCTATATATCTGACTGTTATTGGTCTTTTATTTTTGGAGTTTAAACCCCACGGCCTTGGTTGTTGATATCTGTTGGGTATCCCTCACATTTGGTACAAGTAGTCATATATATGCAGAAGCATTAAATTGTTTAAGCTTCGGCATTCTGGCCCCAATATGCTGGAAAATATTTCTGGTTTTTAAATGAAAAGAAAAAATGAAAAAGAAGGGTGCTGGTCATTTTATGATCTATATAATTTTATTGGTTATTGAAAGTAACCCATAGTTTCTCTCGGGCTTTGTTGTGATTTGTTATTGATACGATCTCCAATTCATGTCCAGGTTTTCGTGAATGTTGTCCATGTTGGGGTGGGGCCTGTTTCTCAATCTGATTTGGACCTAGCACAGGCATGTAGGGCATGCATCGTGGGATTCAATGTTAAAAGTCCACCTAGTTCCATTAGTCTGGCAGCCACTCAAGCTAACATAAAGGTACTAACCTCCCATTCATCCAATTTCCAATATGAGCTCCATTCTCTTGTAAGTATTAACTTGTGGGATGGTATGAGAAATATTTATTACTAGTATTTTTCTTTGTGTACAAAGAATTGATGTCACTGTACTCACAAGCACCGGAATAGGAACTTTGTTGAACCTAATTATTTTTATTGGTTGTAGATACTGATGCACCGTGTGATATATCACCTTTTGGAGGATATCGGCAAAATGATAGTGGAGAAGGCCCCTGGCACCTCTGAAACTCAAGTAGCTGGGGAGGCTGAGATTCTGGGTATCTTTGAGATTAAAGGAAGGAGCAAGGCAAAAGGCGGGGAAGTAAGGATTGCAGGTTGCCGGGTGACTAATGGTTGTGTCACCAAATCAGCGACCATGAGGCTGTTGAGAAGTGGGGAAGTTGTGTTCGAAGGGCCTTGCGCATCATTGAAGCAGGAGACGCAGGATGTAGAGAAAGTGGGGAAAGGGAATGAGTGTGGACTTGTGCTCTGTAATTGCGATAATTTCCAGGTTGGAGACATCATCCAATGCTTGGAGCAAGTAATTAGGAAACCCAAGTTCATTTCATCTGAGAGTGGGGCTGTTCGAATTGAGTGCTGAACCTGAAACTGCTTTAGCTACTCAAATTTTCTCCCACATAAGATTACAGACACTTCGCCAGTGGCAATTCTACATAAAAATTCATAGGTACCTATTATTTTTTGTTTAGAATCTGAACAAACTTAGGGACCAAATCTTGGCATATCTAGGGCTCTGTGTAATAGCAGTTGAAATTCTCAATTTTGGGAGGCGATAGTGATTATTTTATATTTACCATCAAAATTTTGTATACTTGATAAACTTACTGATAACTATTCAAGGCAAAAGAAGAAAATGCCCTTGATTTCTTAGTTGCTCTACATTTTTATTGCAAATGGGAATTGACTCATTGAGGCCTAAGCCTAACATGCATGTAGTATTAAGTATGATTCCTTTATATAAGATGATAGTAATTCAGATAATAATTCATCAGGTGGGTGGGCAATGAGCATGACGTTAACCTCTTATTACTATTATTATAATACATAATCTATGTATTATGTACCCATTCTGTTACGTGATAAACTACTATAATTTATGGCAAATGCCATTGACTTTTTAGTTGCAAATGGGAATTGAGGCCTAGCACTAACTTGGTTATATTACGTATGATTCAGATCATAACATACACGAAGGCATGATATTAACCTTTTTCTATTAACAATTTAAATCGTTGAACTTGACCTTCAAATTAAATTACTAATTTCGTTAATCAATGTTCACATGCCGCCATTGTGGCAATGAGACGATGACTTGTGAACTCCAAAGAAAATGCCTTTCAGTTTAGACTTTACTTGGATTTGGGACCCAAATAGGAAAATCAAAGAAAAAAATTAGTAAAAACCCTCAAAAGGTAAACAAACAAAGTTCTAAAACTCTCAAAAGGGATTTTCTGTCATGGGGAAGAAGCGCCACACCAGGTTTTACTTTTGTTGTCCCTGTCGGGGCGTGGGGGTCTCGACTCTTTGGACAAAGTTACAGTCGGCGAAGAACAATAAAAAAGCTAACTCTGTCTGGGATTTGAGGCTAATATGTGAAAACTGAAAAGTATATATTTTGTTCAATTTTGGGTAGTTCATAGGAAATTTACAGGCTTTTCCTGTTTCTCTCTTGCATTTCTTACCCTCTTATTTTCACTTGTCTGGAATTTACAGTGTGTTATGGATATGAAGTTCAAAAAAGAAAAAGGCGGTGAACTGGTGAAGTATCCATCTCCATGCAATTTTCTTCTTTTCTTCTCTTGTTTTATACAATTAATAGTGGTATTTTGTTTTTCTTTCAACCACATTTGCTTCTGAAATTTGAACAAATGTTGTTGTGGGAGTGCAATTATTGCGAGAAAAATGAAAATGATGCCCCCTGGAATAAATGCATCTTAAAACAACTTCTTTTGACAAAGCAGCCCAATCATTTTCAAAGAAGATTATATAAATTAGGATTGGTTTTAAATAAAGCAGGGTCATCAAGCTGCCACTATCTATGTACAATATTCATACTACTTTTGTTATGGTAGTAGCAACTTACAAATGTTTAGTTTCTGGAAAAAAAAAAAACTTGTGTATTCATAGTCATAAACAGTGCAAGGAAAAAATTTGCAATCTGGGTTTATCCCGGAGATTTAGGTTGTCTATTTTATGGGGCATTTATTAGCGTATAGCACGGAATGATAAAGGATGAGCGAGGCCGAGGTGGATTTTCTTCATAAGGTTGGAACCACTGAGCTTACTCTCTGCCGCATTGACCAGAAGATAGACTTTGTAGGTTTTCTGCTTTTCCATCATTGTTATAGAATGAGTTACTCCTTTTATTCACATTCATCTTGCGGTAATAAACTAAAATGATTTTGGAAATGAATCATTATTTATTTTATGAGATAAATATTGGCATCTTCTTCATGACAAAGTCATAAGAAAAACGAATTTTAAGAGAAAGAGTCAGAGACAGAGACAAGACTTACTGAGATAAGCATTGGGGTCTGTCTGTGATCATAGTTCATCAATTATGGTTGCTTCTCATTGCTTATTTAGTCTTCGAGTTAAACACAAAAGGATGACTTCCCTTATGAACAATTGTGTGCCTTGTATTTTCTCAATCCCAGCGAGTTTAGATGCTTCTGATCAAGTTCTGTAATTGTCACTTATATATTTGCCTTATAATTCAGATGATCAAGTGCTTTAAGTCATTATATTTAGTTCACTTTTTGTGCTTTAACGCGTGTGTCTTTCACTCGCTGACGGACGGTGGAAAAAGTACTAAATTTGACCATTAATAAAACGTTTGGTACCAAATTGGACGAAATAAAAGGTTTCGTACTAAGTTGGGATTTTCTGAAAAGGTTTGGTACCAAATTGAGATTTCAGCCCATGTCAATATCTTATCTTGCCTTTCATAAGATGTTGTCTTCTTGTTCCATTGAGGTTGACATCTGCATTAATTTCTGCTCACAACATCATCATAACTGTCAATCACCAATTCACCAGCATAAGGAGTATATATTTATAGTAATAATCTTCCAGCTTTCCTCATACTATTATTAAGATGAAAGCCCCCTTGGACGACTAAAGATTAAGAACCCATGTTTCTATAGTGGCTTACTGCATGTCCTATTAGTAATAGATTTTGCATTTTGCATCTTTATACACATGTAATGTAGTCGATGATGCATGCTGGTTTAACTTCAACGATCTTGCTTCCATCAATCTGGTTAAGCCGTTAAGGTAAACAGAACTCTGTTTTCTCTTATATTTGTTTATGATTGCAGATCTTTTGGGGCCCACAATACAACATGGAGGAGGGTGCAACTGATAGAACAAGCGTCAATCCTAATGTAATGACCTTTGCTAGAGCTGGATTATTCAGTAAGATGAGTAGATGACATTTTGGTGGTTGAATTCAATAATGAAGCAGGGTAAGGAGAAAATTCTTGAGGATCAAGATATTCCGTTGTTAAAATAAAAATCAGCATTATTACTTTATTTGTGGGTAAAAGAGCTTGTGCCAAGTTCATTTCATCAAAGAGTGGGGTTGTTCGAATTGAGTGCTTAACCTGAAACTGCTTTAGCTAGTCTATTTTTCTCTGACATAAGATTACAGATACTTCGGCATTGGCGATTCTACATTAAAATTTATAGGTACCTATACTTGTATGTTTAGAATCTGAGCAAATTTAGGGACCAAATCTTGGCCTATTTAGGGCTCTGCGTAATAGCAGTTGGACTTCTAAATTTTGGGAGGCGATAGTGATTTATCTACTATCTAACTTTTGTATTAGTGATAAACTTACTGATAACCATTTTAAGCCAAAAGAAGAATATGCCATTGACTTCTTAGTTGCTCTACATTTTTTATTGCAAATGGGAATTGAGGCCTAACTCCTAAGCCTAACATGCATGTTTATGATTCCTTTAAATATAAGATAATTCATCCGGTGGGCATGACATCAACCTTTTATTATAATAATACATTTAATTTCATTAATCTATGTCTTGTCTGGTTTTTTAATCTTATTGTCACATGCGGCCATTAAGACAATGGCTTGTGATCTCGAAAGAAAATGCCTTTACTTTAGACTTTAGTTGAATACTTGGATCTGTGATCCAAATTGGAAAAGAAAACAAAGTTCTAAAACTCTCAAAAGGGAGGTCTTGTCGCTTTCTTTTGATAATTCTTCTTTTTGCTTCTACTATTGCTATCTGCCTGCCACCAGGTTTTTGACTTTTGTCGTCCCTGTCATGGCGTGGGGGTCTCGAGTCTCTTTGACAGGTTTGGACAAAGTTACAGTCAGCATAGAACTATAAAAAGGTAACCTTGTCTTGTCTGGGTATGCCTTTCATGAATTTAAAGACATTTTTTGTTTCACTCTTGCATTTATCAGTTATCACCCTCTTTTTTTTCACTTCTCGGAATTTACAGTGTTTTGGCTATGAAGTTCAAAAAAGAAAAAAGGCAATGCAATTTTCTTCTGTTCTTATCTTGTTTGATATAATTAATTAATTAATAGGGCTATTTTTGTTTTTCTTTTAACAACTTGAAATCTGAACTAGTGTTGCTCTTGGAGTGCAATTATTGCTAGAAAAATGAAAATGATGTGGACTGGAAATTAAAAACTTCTTTTGACAGACCGAACAGCCCAATCATTTTCAAATAAGATTATATAAATTAGGAGTGGTTTTAAATAAGCATAAAGCAGAGTCATCAATCACTGTCACTATGTATGTACAAAATTTATACTGCTTTTATTATGGTAGCAACTTAGAATTAAATTAATTTTTGGCCAAAAAAAAAACTAAAGTCTGTGCTTTGGCAGAGATAAACATCAGGATTAACATAGGCATGAAATGATGAAGGATGGGTAGGGTGTATTTTCTACATTGTGATTGAAGAAGGTGGGAATCACTGAGCTTACTCTCTGCCCCATACCTAGAAGACAGACTTGGTATTTTTTCTGCTTTTCCATCATTATTATTGAATAAGTTTCTCATTTTAGTCATATTCATCTTGTGGTAAGAAACTAAAATGATTTTGGAAATGAATCATTAGTATTATGAGATAAATATTGGTATCTTCTTCATGACAAAGTCATAAGAAAAATGCATTCCAAGAGAGAGTCAGAGACAGAGACAAGACTTACTGAGATAACCTTTGGGGTCTGTCTGTGATCCTGTTTCATCAACTCTAGTTGCTTCTCGTTGCTTATTTACTCTTCAAGTTAAACTCAAAGATGACTTTCCTTCCGTTATGAACTATTCTGTGCCTTGTATGTTCTCAATCCCAGTGTGTTTAGATGCTTCTGATCAAGTTCTGTAATTGTCACTCATATATTTGCCTTGTAATTCTTATGGAAGGGTAGGGTGCTTTTAAGTTAAATTTGAAGGCTACCTGAATGCAATAGTATTCAGTATAAGTTAATATCTGATCAAGTGCTTCAAGTTATTATATTGAGTTCCCTTTTTGTGCTTGGATAGTGTACTTATCCTATGTCCATTTCTTATCTTGTCTTTCATAAGATATTGTCTTCTAGTACCATTTAGGTTGATATTTTCATTAATTCCGGAATATATATTTATAGTAGTTATCTTCCAGCTTTCCTCATACTATTATTAAGATGACCCCATGGATGACTAAAGATTAAGAAACCATGTTCTCTAGTGGCTTACTGCATGTCCTATTAGTAACAAATTTTGCATTTTGCATCTTCATACACATCTGATGTGGTTGACGATGAATGCTGGTTTAACTTCAGTGATCTTGCTTCCATCAATCTGGTTAAGGTAAACAGAACTCTGTTTTCTCTTATACCTGTTTATGATTGCAGATCTTTTGGGGCACAAAATACAACATGGAGGAGGGTGCAACAGATAGAATTAGCTTCAATCCTAATGTGACGACCTTCGCTAGAGCTGGATTTTTCAGTAAGATGACATTTTGGTGGTTGAATTCATTAATGAAGCAGGGCAGGGAGAAAATTCTTGAGGATCAAGATATTCCATTTTTGCAAGAGGAACATCGAGCTCAAACATGCTACTTAAAGTATGTCGAGCAGCTAAGCAAAGAGAAAAAGAAAGGACCAACTGATCTCCCCTCGAAATTTTCACTAATTTTCTATCCTTACTGGAAAGCCATTCTGGTTTCCGGGTTCTTTGCATTGATAAAGGTTCTTATGTTGTCCACGGGACCATTGTTCCTCAGAGCATTTATTGAGGCTGCCGAAGGCAAAGAAGCCATTAAGCATGAGAATTATGTGCTGGCCCTTGGCCTTTTCTTAACAAAATGCTTGGAATCATTTTCTGAGAGGCAATGGTTGTTTCATACAAGACTGGTAGGACTTCAGGTAAGGTCAATGCTATTTGCAGCAATATATCAGAAGCAACTGCGATTATCAAATGCTGCTAAAATGACTCATTCTCCAGGTGAGATAGTAAATTATGCCAGTGTGGATGCCAATAGAATAGGTGAGTTTCCATCTTGGTTTCATCAGATATGGTCAACAAGCCTTCAGTTATGTCTTGCATTGTTCATTGTTTACTATACTGTTGGACTGGCAACTGTTGCAGCCTTAATTACCATTGTATTAACAGTGCTTGCAAGTTCTCCATTGGCCAAATTACTACTTAAATATCAGAAAAACCTCATGTTGGCACAAGATAAGAGGCTAAAGGCCATTACAGAGGCACTTGCAAATATGAAGGTTTTAAAGCTGTATGCTTGGGAGATGCATTTCAAGAACATTATAGATGGACTAAGGAAAGAAGAATTCAATTGGATATCTGGAATTCTGAAACAAAGAGGGTTCCAAGTGGTTCTTTTTTGGTCCTCTCCTGTTCTTGTACCAGCTATTACTTTCTGGACATGCTACTTTCTTGGGATTAAACTCAATGCTGTAAAGGTTTTCACCTTTTTAGCAAGTTTGAATATTCTTCAAGAGCCAATAAGGATAATTCCTGATGTTCTCGGAGTGTTCATTGAAGCAAAGGTTTCCCTGGATCGAATTGTTAAATTTCTCGAGGCACCAGAGTTGGAAAGCAAAGGTTTAAAGCAGAAACAATATGACAAACAGTTTGAGTACTCCATTTTCATTAGCTCCAGTGAAATTTCTTGGGACCCGGAATCTTCCTCCAAACCAACATTGAAGAATATAAATTTGGTGGTTAAACCTGGAGAAAAGGTTGCTATTTGTGGAGAGGTTGGTTCAGGCAAATCAACCATTTTAGCTGCTGTTCTTGGGGAAGTTCCAAAAAACAATGGCATTGTAAGTGCTCTGTTTAGAAAAAGAGCTCCACATTTCCATTAAATTAGAGCTTACCAACGTGTAAAGATGAAAGCATTTCCAGGAATCTTTAAGAAATTCTTTTGACAGCATAAATATTTTTGTTTTCTTCCCTGATCTTAGTATAATAGGACTAATTGTGTACAATTTCTTGATTAACTACTGGAACTGGATGATACACTTCAATAATTTGGTGAATCTATACTTATTCTGAAGATTAGTTTGACATCTTATAAGGCCTACTAAAACTTCTGAACCTTTTGTTCTTACTATATGCTCGTGCCTGTCAGGTTCATACATATGGAAACATAGCATATGTTTCTCAAACAGCATGGATTCAGAGTGGAAGCATACAAGAAAATATCCTATTTGGCTCTGTGATGGATGAAGTTAGATACCAAGAGGTGCTCAAGAAGTGTTGCCTCATGGAAGATTTAGAGACGCTTCCATTTGGAGACCTTACTGTAATAGGAGAAAGAGGTATAAACCTTAGTGGAGGACAGAAGCAGCGAGTTCAACTAGCTCGTGCATTATATCAGAATGCAGATGTCTATCTCCTGGATGACCCCTTCAGTGCTGTAGATGCACACACCGCCACAAGCCTTTTTAATGTGAGTGAAAATTCCATTCTCTCTGCAATCTGTTTATCGGGGGCATGGAATTTTCATTGTCATTTAAAGCTGAAGCTCTGATTTTCAGGAATATCTCATGGGAGCTCTTTCGGAGAAGACAGTCTTGCTTGTGACCCACCAAGTGCACTTCCTCCCAGCTTTTGATTCTATCTTGGTAAGTCCTAGTAAAAGTAATAGCTAATTTTTGCTTTAACCTACTTTACGTATCATTAATTTCAATTATCCACATTGGAAACAACTTTATCTTAATCTTGCCAAAGTATTTGAGTCATCCAAATAACCTGTTCTATCAATTCTTATTACAGTTGATGGCTGCTGGAGAAATCATAGAAGCTGGTACTTATGATTATCTACTGGCTACAAGTATTGAATTCCAGAACCTTGTAAATTCACATAATAATAATGTTGGCTCTGAGATAAATAGTTGCCAGTTTACAAGCAGAAGGCCTACAACATCCAAAGAAGAAATCCAGAATATATATGTTAAGGGTCAGTCAGTTGTACCTTCAGGAGAGCAATTGATTAAGCAAGAAGAAAAGGAAACAGGAGACATTGGTCTCAAGACTTACAAACAGTATCTAAGCCATGACAAGTGCTTTCTATATTTCTCCTTTTCAGCTATATTTAACATGATCTTGATTATTGGCCTACTGATGCAAAACTTTTGGTTGGCTGCTAATGTTCAGAACTCAAATGTAAGCAGACTGAAATTGGTTGTGGTTTTTACTGTAATTGGAAGTCCCGTAGCAATCTTCTTGCTCCTTCGGTCCTTTTCTGTAGTTCTTTCAGGCCGCGGAGCATCACGATCTATTTTCTCTACACTTCTGAAATCTCTTTTCCAGGCACCAATGAATTTTTATGATGCAACCCCTACGGGGAGGATACTCAGTCGAGTAAGAGTTTCAAAACCCACTGCTTTGGTATCTGCTTTGATGCTCAAGCAGAGACTTTTACGGGGCTTACAGTTTGTGTTTATCTGTGATAGGTATCTTCCGATTTGATTATTGTTGATCTTGAAGTGCCTTTCAGGTTTTCAATTGCAGTTGGCTCAACCTTAAATGCCTTCTTTATCTTTCTGATTCTGGCTATTCTTGCCTGGCCAGTTGTCTTTGTCATCTTACACCTGATTTTTCTAAGTATATTCCTACAGGTATAACTACACCAAACTAACCTAGCAGCGTGGCTAGAAATTATGTTCTTTCTTCCTTCTACTTCATGTTCCTCTATTTTTCCTTTTTTTTTTAGAGATACTACCTTGCTTCTTCAATGGAGCTGAAGAGAATCAATGGCACAACAAAGTCTTCCGTCACCAGTCACCTTGCTGAATCTATTGCTGGAGCCATGACAATAAGAGCTTTTCAGGAGGGAGATCGATTCTTTTCGAGGAGTCTGGACCTTATTGATGCTAACGCAAGTTCAGACTTCCATAACTTTTCTGCCAATGAGTGGTTAATCCAACGTTTGGAAATACCTTGCGCTGTCGTTCTTTCTCTGTCAGCACTTGCCATGACTCTGCTTCCTCTTGGAGCATCTGCCTCTGGTTAGTTCAATCATCAATGTTTCCAGTAGATTAATCTTATGAGGATCGTTTATATACTCAAAGTGCTTGAACATATCAGTAATGGAAGTTTCAACTAAGCCTCAGACTGAAATTATACCTGCTAAGTTAAGAAATATGTCCTTTGGATATTTCTATTTAAGAACCGCATCTGCCACTTTAAGATGTTATATAGCTTTCCAAGAATGCTTTTATTCCACATTTTCAGCTATTAGTAGAATATCAGCTCATCCATTTGTTTAACAATACTGTGTGACTATTGATTTTGATGGTAGGGTTAATTGGAGCGGCATTGTCTGTTGGCCTGTCATTAAATTTACACCTTGTTGTTTCCATCCAATACCAATGCGTGCTAGCGAACTTAATGGTTTCTGTAGAAAGGCTGGAGCAATACATGCATATTCCAAGTGAAGCTCCACAAATAATCGAAGATAATCGTCCTGCCCATGGTTGGCCTTCTGTTGGTAAAGTGGAGATTTGCAATTTGAAGGTATGTACATTGAAAATTAAGGATGATTATTGTCCCTTGAATTTGCAACCTATACATTCACAAATGCTGCATATGACCAGTGTCATCATCTAACAGGTTAGATATCGACCCGATTCTCCTCTAGTTCTTAAGCGAATAAGTTGCATTTTTGAAGGAGGGCATAAAATTGGGATAGTTGGCAGAACTGGTAGTGGAAAAACAACCCTTATCAGTGCTTTGTTCCGTTTGGTAGAGCCTTCAGAGGGTCAAATCATCATTGATGACCTCGATATCTCCACAATTGGGCTTCATGATTTGAGATCACATTTAGGAATTATCCCTCAAGATCCTACACTTTTTAGCGGGTCTGTCAGATACAATCTGGATCCCTTATCGGAGCATAATGATTATGAAATATGGGAGGTAAGCTTTTGTTTCCTAATATTTGGTTAAACCATTTGATAGCTCCTAGCATTCTATTGATTACTATAATAATTTCTCATCACTGCACTTTTAGGTTCTTGAAAAATGTCAGCTTCGCGAGGCTGTTCAAGAGAAAGAGGAAGGCCTGAATTCCTTAGGTAAGACACGGAAGTTGGAAATCAATTACTTATTTACTTTATGTTTCTAGAGTAGGCACTTTTAACAACTCAACTGCAGTTGTACATGATGGATCAAACTGGAGCGTGGGGCAGAGACAATTAATTTGTTTGGGACGTGCATTGCTGAAGAGGAGCCGGATACTAGTGCTTGATGAAGCCACTGCATCAATCGATAATACAACCGATTCTATCATCCAGAGGACTATAAGAACAGAATTTTCAGACTGCACAGTAATTACCGTGGCTCACAGAATACCAACAGTGATGGACTGCACTATGGTGCTCGGTATCAGTGATGGTGAGTTACTGAGATTTATTTTTCACCAGATATGATCGCTGTTTAAGAACTAAGTCTTGTGCTTAATAGCAAATCATTCTAGCATAACAATCCATATATTGTCCTTCTGCTAACAGGGAAACTGATAGAATATGATGAACCGTCAAAGCTGATAAATAAAGAGGGATCACTTTTTGGGCAGCTTGTCAAGGAATATTGGTCTCATTCTTCACCTGATAATATCCATTCAGAAGACTAGTAATGAAGCTTCTCATCGAACTCTACCTGGTGAACAACCTGTGTAACTTTTGTTACAATCACTTAAGATGACATGTTATCTTTCCAATTCGAGTTGCTGTCAGAAGATATGCTTTTTTAAAGAATCTGAGCAACTTATTGATAATTTATAGCAGCTGAAATCACTTTCTTATCAAATCCCTTATAGTTGTAGCACTTACAAATGGTAATCTTGGTACCAATAAATTGCTTTATATATATGTGGGTAAAAAAGCATGTCCCATTGCTTTATAGAAAATGCCATTGACTTTTTTTGTTGCTCTGCATTCTTAATTGCAAAGGGGAAATGATTTGAGGCCTAACCTGATATTAATTTTTTAATTTTATTGTAGTACAATTTAAATCTTTGACTTCAAGTTAAATTCATTTTATCAATATATGTCTTGTCTGGTTTCTTAGTCTTATTGTTGACAGGCGGCCATTAAGGCAATGATTTATGAACTCGAAAGAAAGACTTTAGTTGGATTTGGGACCCAGATGGGAAATGAAAAAGAAAGGAAAAGATTTTAGGGACGATAGATAGTATACCAAGCCCCACTCCCACCAGAAAAGGAACATGTAAAAGGTATAAAACTCTCAAAGGGAAGGAAGGTCTGCCATGAGAAAGCGCCACAACACAACCCAGATGCCTTAAACTTGTCTTGTCAATTTCTTTTTATAAATCTGTCTTTTCGCTTCCATTATTTGCTATCTGCCAACAGGTTTTTGGCTTTTGTCGTCTCTGTCGTGGCATGTTGGGGGTCTCGACTCTTTGACAGGTTTGGACACAGTTACCGTCGGCAGGGAACAAGAAAACGGTAAATCTGTCTGGGATTTGAGGCTAATACTATGCCTTTGAGTTTTGGTAGTTAATTTTAGGAATTTGTAGACTTTTTTTCCTGTTTCTCTTTTGAATTTCTCACCCTCTCACTTGTCTGGAATTTACAGTGTGTTTTGGATATGAGGTGAAAAAAAAAAGCGGTAAAATATCTATCTTTATGCAATTTTATTCTGTTCTTCTCATGTTTTATATAATTAAATTTTCCTTTTCTTTCAACCACAATTGCTTCTGAAATCTGAACTTCTATACTGTTGGAGTGCAATTATTGTGAGAAAAATGAAAATGGTGTTGACTGAAAATGATGCCCCCTGCAATAAATTCTTCAGGGTGGGTTTTTGCCACTCTGTTCTGCTTGTCTTTGATATTGCATTAAATCTTAAGAATGAGCATAAGCCATATTCATGATGGCTTCCAGATGCTGATGTAAATGAAATGAATATATGGAATAAATGTATGATTAAAACAACTTCTTTTGACCGGTACCAAAAAAAAAAAAAAACTTCTTTTGACAAAACAACCCAATCATTTTCAAAGAAGATTATATAGATTGTAAGAGTTGTTTAAATAAAGCAGGGTCATCAACCTGTTACTATCCATGTACAAAATTAATATTACTTGTACTATGTAACAACTTAGAATTATTTCATTTTTTGGCAGAAAAAGTTGAAGTGTGTGCAGTGCCTTCATACCTAATATGTAACCTAATACACATCATGATTGTATTTTTTAATTTGGTAATTTTGCATGCTTGGTATATATTATTCTGATTTTCTTGCGTGAGTGAGAAGAGAGGCTCTTTTTATTTGTCGGTATACTTTCTTTTAGATAATTAATTGTGCGTTCGTACTTCATAGTCATGAAGAGTGCAAGGAAAAATTTGCAATCTTGGTGATGTATCCCGTTGTTTTTGGCTGTATATTTTATGGGGTATTGATTAACATAAGCACAAAATGATAAAGGAAGGGTAAGTTGGATTTTCTACATCATGATTGAAGAAAGTGGGAACCACTGAATTTACCCTCTGCCCCATGACTAGAAGAAAGACCTGGCATATTTTCTGCTTTTTCAATTTTCATCATTGTTTATTGAATAAGTTACCCATTTTAGTCATATTCATCATGCGGTATGAAACTCAAATGATTTTGGAAATGAATCATTATTTGTATTATGAGATATGGCATCTTCTTCATGACAAAGTCATAAGACAAATGAATTCCAAGAGAAAGAGTCAGAGACAGATACAAGACTTGCTGAGATAACCATTGGGGCCTCATTGCTTATTTAGCCTTGTATGTTCTCAATCCCAGTGTGTTTTGATTCTTCTGATCAAGTTCTGTAATTGTTACTTACATATTTGCCTTGTACTTCTTATGGAAGGTTAGGGTGCTTTAAGTTAAATTTGAAGGACATCTGGTGCCATAGACTTCAGTATAGGTCAGTTTCATTATATTTAGTTCCCTTTTTGTGCTTGGGTCGTGTACTCATACTGTTTCAATATCTTATCTTGAATTTCATCAGATGTTGTCTTGTAGTGCCACTAAGGTCAACATTTACATTAGTTCCGACAGTTCACATCATCAGCACAACACTTTATGAATCAACAATTCACCATCATAAGAAATATACATTTGTAGTTGTTTTCTTCCAGCATTCCTCATACTATAGTTAAGATAAGAGCTCCTTGGATGATGACTAAAGTCTAAAAGATTAAGAACCCATGTTTCTATAGTGGCTTCCTGCAAGTTCCAAGTAACAAAGTTGTGGATTTTGCATCTTCATACACATGTAATGTAGTTGATGATGATGCTTGGTTAACTTCAATGATATTGCTTCCATCAATCTGGTTAAGGTTAACAGAACTCTCTGTTCTCTCTTATACCTGTTTATGATTGCAGATCTTTAGGGGCACCAAAATCCAATATGGAGGAGGGTGCGTGGGCTGTGTTCTGTAGTAACTCTGAGTGTTCAGATGGAGTTGGAAAAACATGCCGTCCTGGTTTTTCAGCTATAGTTGATCCATATTCATGTATCAATCATGCTGTGACAATTTCTGTTGACATCCTGCTTCTGCTAATTTTCTTGTTCGTGATCATTTATAGAAGGTATTTTAGGAAGGTTACAGCAGCCTCCCAGTCTCAACAGCTCTCTTCAATGCTAATTCTCTCAGCGGTCTTCAATGGCCTTTTAGGTGTTGCCTACTTGGTCTTGGGGATGTGGATAATTATGCAGAAGCTAAACACAAATCAGACAATCTTACCTTTGCATGGATGGCTGGTGGTTTTATTTCAAGGATTGACATGGTTGCCTTTTGGGTCATTTGTGAGCCTGACGAAGCAAAAGCATCCATATACAACAGCAGGGAAGTCTTTTTCAATTCTTGTCCTTCTTTATGCAGTCTTTCTTTGTATTTCAGCTCTTCAAGAATCTATTGTAGATAGAAAAGTGTCCGCCAAAATAATTTTAGATATTGCATCTTTTCCCGGATCAATTTTTATGCTCCTTTGTGCCTTTGAAGGACATAAGTTCAAGGACACTGACCTAGATAATGTTATTGATGCTTGCTATGAACCTTTGCAAGGTCAGGAACGGGAAGTAACTGATAGAATTAGCGTCGATCCTAATGTTGCGACCTTTGCTAGAGCTGGATTTATCAGTAAGATGACATTTTGGTGGTTAAATTCCTTAATGAAGCGGGGCAAGGAGAAAATTCTTGAGGATCAAGATATTCCATTGTTGCAAGAGGAACATCGAGCACAAACCTGTTACTCAAAGTATATCGAGCAGCTAAGCAAAGAGAAAAAGAAAGGATCAAGTGATCTTCCCTCGATTTTTTCACTGGTTTTCTATTCTCACTGGAAAGCCATTCTGCTTTCTGGGTTCTTCGCATTGATAAAGGTTCTCATGTTGTCCACGGGCCCGTTGTTCCTCAGAGCATTTATTGAGGTTGCTGAAGGCAAAGAAGCCTTTAAGCATGAGGGTTATGTGCTGGCTGTTGGCCTTTTCTTAATAAAATGCTTGGAATCATTTTCTGAGAGGCAATTGTTCTTTCAGACAAGACTAGTAGGACTACAGGTAAGGTCAATGCTATCTGCAGCAATATATCAGAAGCAACTGCGATTATCAAATGCTGCTAAAGGGACTCATTCTCCAGGTGAGATAGTAAATTATGTCAGTGTAGATGCCTATAAAATAGGTGAGTTTCCGTCTTGGTTTCATCAGATTTGGTCAACAAGCCTTCAGTTATTCCTTGCATTGTTCCTTGTTTACTATACTGTTGGACTGGCAACTCTTGCAGCCTTAATTGCCATTGTATTAATAGTGCTTGCAAGTTCTCCACTGGCCAAATTACTACTTAAATATCAGAAAAAACTCATGTTGGTACAAGATAAGAGGCTGAAGGCCATTACGGAGGCACTTGCAAATATGAAGGTTCTGAAGCTGTATGCTTGGGAGATGCATTTCAAGAACATTATAGATGGACTTAGGAAAGAAGAATTCAATTGGATATCAGGAATTCTAACACAAAGAGGGTTCCAGGTGGTTCTTTTTTGGTCATCTCCTGTCTTTGTACCAGCTATTACTTTTTGGACATGCTACTTTCTTGGTATTCAACTCAATGCTGCAAATGTTTTCACCTTTTTAGCAAGTTTGAATATTCTTCAAGAGCCAATAAGGGTAATTCCTGATGTCGTTGGAGTGTTCATTGAAGCAAAGGTTTCCCTAGATCGAATTGTGAAATTTCTTGAGGCACCAGAGTTGGAAAACAAAGATTTACAGCCAAAACAATATGACAAAGAGTTTGAGTACTCCATTTTTATCAGCTGCAGTGAAATTTCTTGGGACGCAGATTCTTCCTCCAAACCAGCATTAAAGAACATAGATTTGGGGGTTAAACCAAGAGAAAAGGTTGCTATTTGTGGAGAGGTTGGTTCAGGCAAATCAACCATTTTAGCTGCTGTTCTGGGGGAAGTTTCAAAAATCAATGGCATTGTAAGTGCTTCATTTAGAAAAAGATCTTCACATTTTCATTAAATTAGAACTTACAAGCATGTAATGATGAAAGCATTTCCAGGAATCTTTAAGGAATTATTTTGACAGCATAATAGTATTATTTTCTTCCTTGATCTTAGTAAAATGTGACTAAATGTATACAATATTCTTGATTAACTACTGAAACTGGATGATACACTTCAATAAAATTTGGTGAATATACTTATTCTGAAGATTAGGTTGACAGCTTGAAAGCCTAACTAGAACATCTCAACCTTTCTTACGATATTTGACTTGTGCCTGTGGCTGTCAGGTTCATACTTGTGGAAAGATAGCATATGTTTCTCAAACAGCATGGATTCAAACTGGAAGCATACAAGAGAACATCCTATTTGGCTCTGTGATGGATGAAGTTAGATACCAAGAGGTGCTCAAGAAGTGTTGCCTCGTGGAAGATTTAGAGATGCTTCCATATGGAGATCTCACTGTAATAGGAGAAAGAGGTGTAAACCTTAGTGGAGGACAGAAGCAGCGCGTTCAACTAGCTCGTGCATTATATCAGAATGCAGATATATATCTCCTGGATGACCCCTTCAGTGCTGTGGATGCACATACTGCCACTAGTCTCTTTAATGTGAGTATAATTTCCATTCTTTCCGCAATCTGTTTATCAGGGTGATGGGATTTTCATTGTCACTTAAAGCTGAAGGCCTGATTTTTAGGAATATCTCATGGGAGCTCTTTCGGAGAAGACAGTCTTGCTTGTGACCCACCAAGTGCACTTCCTTCCAGCTTTTGATTCTATCTTGGTAACTCCTAGTAAAAGTAACTGCTATATTTTGCTTTAACCTACTTTATGTATCATTAGTTTCCATTATTGACATTGGAAATAACTTTATCTTAATTTTGCCAAACCTTTTTGAGACCTCTAAAATCTGTTCTATCAAATTTTATTACAGTTGATGGCTGCTGGAGAAATCATACAAGCTGGTACTTATGATTTTCTGCTGGCTACAAGTTTAGAATTCCAGAACCTTGTAAATTCACATAATAATAGTGTTGGTTCTGAGATACATGATCGCCCCTTTACAAGTAGAAGACCTACAACATCCAAAGGAGAGATCCAGAATACATATGTTAAGGGTCAGTCTGTTGTGCCTTCAGGAGAGCAATTGATTAAGCAAGAAGAAAAGGAAATAGGAGACATAGGTCTCAAGACTTACAAACAGTATCTAAGCCATGATAAGTGCTTTCTATATTTCTCCTTTGCAGCTATATTTCACATGATCTTTATTATTGGCCAACTGACGCAAAACTACTGGTTGGCTGCTAAAGTTCAGAACTCTAATGTAAGCAGACTGAAATTGGTTGAGGTTTATACTGTGATTGCATGTGCCGTAGCAATCTTCTTGCTCCTTCGGTCCTTTTCTGTAGTTCTTTTAGGTTGTGGAGCATCACGATCTATTTTCTCTACACTTCTGAAATCTCTTTTCCAGGCACCAATGTCTTTTTATGATGCAACTCCTCTGGGGAGGATACTCAGTCGAGTAAGAGTTTCAAAACGCACGACTTTGATATCAGTTCCATGCTCAAGCAGAAAGTTTTACAGGTCTTAAAATTTGTATTTTGCTGTGATAGGTATCTTCCGATTTGAGCACTGTTGATCTTGAAGTGCCTTTCAGATTTGCAATTGCTGTTGGCTCAACCTTGAATGCCTACTCTAGTTTTTTGATTATGGCTATCCTTGCCTGGCCAGTTGTCTTTGTCATAGTACCTCTGATTTATCTTAGTATATTCCTACAGGTATTACCTGATCATACCCCTGATTTATCTCTGTCATCATAGCCTAGGAGCATGGTTAGAAATTATGTTCTTGTAGTAATTCTTAAGTTCTACTCCCTCCTCCACCAATTTCTGCCATTCTTTTTGAAACGAGCAGAGATACTACCTTGCTTCTTCAATGGAGCTGAAGAGAATCAGTGGCACAACAAAGTCTTCAGTCACCAGTCACCTTGCTGAATCTATAGCTGGAGCCATGACAATAAGAGCTTTTCAGGAGGAAGACCGATTCTTCATGAAGAATGTAAACCTTATAGATGCTAATGCAAGTTCAGACTTCCATAGTTTTTCTGCAAACGAGTGGTTGATCCAACGTTTAGAAATACCTTGCGCTGTGGTTCTCTCTTTGTCAGCACTTGCCATGACTCTGCTTCCTCTTGGAGCATCTGCCTCTGGTTAGTTCAATCATCGATGTTTCCAGTACCTTAATTAATGCCATGAGGATCTTTTTTTCATACTCAAAGTGCTTGAACATATCAGGTGTTGGCAAGATGTGAGAACATATCAGGTGTTGGCAAGATGTGATATAACCCCCCAATAATGCTTTTATTCCACACTTTCAGCAATTAGTAGAACATCAGCTCATTCATTTGTTTAACAATATTTTGTGGCTATTGATTTTGATGGTAGGGTTCATTGGAATGGCATTATCTTATGGCCTGTCAATAAATTTATTCCTTATTGCTGCCATCCAATACCAATGCGTGGTAGCAAACTTAATGGTTTCTGCAGAAAGGCTGGAGCAATACATGCATATCCCTAGTGAAGCTCCAGAAATAATTGAAGATAATCGTCCTGCCCATGGTTGGCCTTCTGTTGGTAAAGTGGAGATTTGCAACTTGAAGGTATATGCATTTGAAAATAAAAGGAAAATTATTCAATAGACTGTCAGTGGAGTTTAGTAGACTACACATGCGGGGTTAAGGGTTGACATGTGTCCTTTAGGGAATAGTTTTGAATTTTAAAAATAAAATAAAATCAGAAAATGGGTATGTGTCAACTCCTCACCCCGCTTGTGTAGTCCAAATTTTACACTGTCAGTGTATCAAATAATTACTCTAAATAAAAGATGATTATTGTCTCTTGCATTGGTCACTTATACATTCACGAATGCTGCAAATGACCAGTGTCATCATGTAACAGGTTAGATATCGACCTGATTCTCCTCTAGTTCTTAAGGGAATAAATTGCATTTTTGAAGGAGGGCATAAAATTGGGATAGTCGGCAGAACTGGTAGTGGGAAGACAACCCTTATCAGTGCTTTGTTCCGTTTGGTAGAGCCTTCAGAGGGTCAAATCATCATTGATGACCTCGACATCTCCACAATTGGGCTTCATGATTTGAGATCACGTTTAGGAATCATCCCTCAAGAGCCTACACTTTTTAGCGGGTCTATCAGATATAATCTGGACCCCTTATCAGAGCATAATGATTATGAAATATGGGAGGTATGCTTTTGCTTCCTAATATTTGGTTAAACCATTTGATAGCTCCTAGCCTTCTATTGATTACTAGAATAATTTCTCATCACTGCACTTTTAGGTTCTTGAAAAATGTCAGCTTCGAGAGGCTGTTCAAGAGAAAGAGGAAGGCCTGAATTCCTTAGGTAAGACATGGAAGTTGGAAACCAATTACTTTATGTTTATAGAGTAGGCACTTTTAACAACTCAACTGCAGTTGTACAAGATGGATCAAACTGGAGCGTGGGGCAGAGACAATTAATTTGTTTGGGACGTGCATTGCTGAAGAGGAGCCGGATACTAGTGCTTGATGAAGCCACTGCATCAATCGATAATACAACCGATTCTATCATCCAGAGGACTATAAGAACAGAATTTTCAGACTGCACAGTAATTACCGTGGCTCACAGAATACCAACAGTGATGGACTGCACTATGGTTCTTGGTATCAGCGATGGTGAGTTACTTGGATACATTTTTCATCAGATGTGCCTGCTGTTTAAGAACTAAGTCTTCTGCTTACTGGCAAATGATCCTAGCATAAAAATCGATATGTTGTCCTTTCTGCTAACAGGGAAATTGATAGAATATGATGAACCGTCAAAGCTGATCAATAAAGAGGGGTCACTTTTTGGCCAGCTTGTCAATGAGTATTGGTCTCGTTCTTCACAGGATGATACCTATTAAGAAGACTGGTAATGAAGCTTCTCATTGAACTCTACCTGGTAGACAAGTTACTTTAGATTTTATCTCTACAATTCAAGTTGATATGTTTTGTTTAAAGAATCTGAACAACTTATGAATAATCTAATAGTAGCTGAAATCGCATTGTTATCAAATTCCTGATTGTATTACTTTGCGAATAATCTTGACACCAATTAAAATCATCACTATTATTACTTTATCTTTGTCATTAAAAAAATCTCATTGCATTTATTCTATTTTTCTCAAAGGTCATCTGAAATTTATTGCACCTACCTGGGCTTCTTGTGAGACCATACGTTGCTGTCTTCTTTACTACATTGATCTTACATGAAATTCACGTTATTGAATCTAAGGTTCAGAAAGAAATCTGATTTTTTTGGGGTCTATTTCGATAGGGTAGTACTCATCATCATTATTTATTATTGGCTAATTGGTCAAATTGGTCCCTAATGTTTGCAAAAATACTCAAATAATTAGGGCCTAATCTTTTAATTTGGTTAATTAAGTCCTTAATGTTGCAAAATTGACTCAAATCAGTCCCTAAAGTTGCAAAATCGGCTCAAATCACTCTCTAAA
The DNA here is from genome assembly GCA_001974805.1 of Corchorus capsularis. Classification (NCBI taxonomy): domain Eukaryota; kingdom Viridiplantae; phylum Streptophyta; class Magnoliopsida; order Malvales; family Malvaceae; genus Corchorus; species Corchorus capsularis. The sequence continues at coordinate 23,107 of AWWV01010363.1, forward strand.
GTCAATTTAAGTCCTTAATGTTTTGGGGTTGATTAGACGGTCAATTCAACACCATAGACTTATTTGAGTCAATTTTAAAAAAGTTAGGTACTTAATTAACCAAATTAAAAGATTAGGCTCTTATTTGAGCATTTTTTTCAAACGTTAGGGACTGATTTGAACATTTAGCCTTTATTATTCACAATGGTAAGATTACCAAGTGCCAACCACCCAGTGCCCAGACAAGACGAAGAGGCAGCAACGACAAATAGGAATTCAACTTGATGAGTGATGACCTTATTTGATTTCAATTATTTGGCCTTCGTCTAGGGCAAATATAGGAATTGACAAACTTTTCTGGTTGTTTTTCCAAATTTTAGTTTTCCCTTCTTTTATATAGCGAAACAAAGGAGAATTCAGAATTGAATTGCCAGACCATCAAAAGTCAAAATCGCCCAACTCGATACTTTTCTTACAAAACCTTCCATAATGACAACAATTCTAGTATAACATAAATTTGTTGTAACTTGTTTAAGGTAAACTTGTGAAAATGAAAGTTGAGAGAAATGGCACGATCCCATTTTTGTTTCTTTTCGATCTCGGGTCCACATTGAAAGAGGTTTCTCATTTTCAAGTTTTATATATATTCATGCATGTGGGGTGCATCCGTGCATGGTGTTTTTTGTGCAAATGAAACCTAACCCTTAAAAAGCATTCTTCGACTTTCAAGTGAAAAGTAGGCAAATTCATCTTTGGCCATAAATCAAACTACACAACCATAAGTGATTGACTTGCTGTGGCTGCTGTTGATCCAACCAGAGTTGATTGCTCTTAATTGACAAGGAAGTTATTTTTTTTTGCTACATACGCGACAAGAAATTTAAAAGAACAGACTTAAGGCCTAATCGTGTCAGTGTCAAGTCTATCCTCCTCCAACAAACCAAGAACCTGAGTTGGGAGATCAGTACAAACAATGACCCCATACGGAGTTGTATGTGCCAAACTTGCCAAGCAATCCGCACATCTATTACCTTCCCTGTAGATTGACAAGGAAATTATAAGGACAATACTATTCAACTTTTATTGCATTGGATTTATTGCAATTTGCACATACCTTGGAAATTTTGGTGGGGTGTAATAAAGGAGATATATTTGAAGAAGTTGATTGATGCAGTTAAGTAGTTAATAGCATTCTTATTAGTTAGCAGAGTGGTAGATTCATAGTTATAAGTTTTGTTTTACATTCATTATTATTACAGGTAACATGACTAGACAGAAGTTGATAGCTTCTCATCAAGGGTACAATATCAAATCAAATTAAGACAAAAGGAAAAAACAAAAGACAAAAAGGTATACTAGTAAATTAAATACTCCTACCTGCTTAGGTTCCAAACAAACAGACCAAGACTAAAATGCAGCAGCTACAAACAAACAGCTTTGGATGGATATTATATTTTTCTGCTTGCTTGTTCTTGGTTGCAGCTTTCAGCTTTGGCAAGTAAGACAATTCTTATACTATTTGAAGTTCAATCCCTGCAAGTTCAGATGTTAATTTTCTTGGTATATATAGTCTGTTTTTATTATTCTTCATATTTTTGGCATAATACATACATATAAATCATTTTCATTGCTGAAGCTTTAATTTGATTTCTGACTCATTCCTTCAATCTCCTCCATATATAAATGGTTAATATAATATACATCACTTTCATAACCATGTGTTGAATTGGTATAACTTCAATTTTTATATATTTTTCATCTTTCAGGGTGATGGCAAGAATCTAACAACTTGGTATGCCTGTTTGAATTGCAAACATATTGAAGTGCTGGACAACAGAAGTTATAACATGGGGAAAGAAGGAATATGGATCATGTTCTGTAATTACTCCAACAGTGGTTATTCATCGATACTTAATCCATATTCTTGTGTCAATCATGCTTTCATTATTTCCATTGACATACTGCTTCTCCTTGTTGCCTTATTCATCATTATTTATCAATTTTCCACAAAGAAAATTACCACACCTTTCCAATCACATCACTTCACTTCAGTTCCAGTTTTGTCTGCAATTTTTAATAGCACTTTGAGTGTTTCCTATTTGGCCTTTGGGATATGGACCATTTGGCAGAAACTTCAAACAGATCAAACAGTTTTACCTCTGCACCAGTGGCTAGTGCATCTGTTTCAAGGATTCACATGGCTTGTTCTAACCATATCTGTCAACCTGAAGCAGTTAAACCCTCCTTGTACAACAGCAGTGAAGTCTTGTTCAATTTTGGCCTTCTTATATGGAGGATTTCTCTGTGTTTCATCTCTACAGGAAGCTATTGCAGACAAAACGGCGTCATTTGGAATTGTTTTGAATGTTTTATCTTTTCCAGGATCCATTTTTTTCCTAGCATGCGCCTTTAGAAGGCACAGTTTCAAGGACAGTAATTTTGATGCCTGCTATGCACCTTTGCAAGGTGAAGAAGTACATGACCATAACATTATTACTCCTTTTGAAAAAGCTGGTTTTTTAAGTAAACTGTCATTTTGGTGGTTGAATCCATTACTGAAGAAAGGTAAGGAGAAGATTCTTGACAACCAAGATATCCCAATTTTGCAGCAGGAATGTCAAGCACAAACATGCTACTCAAAGTATATGGACCAACTGAGCCAAGAGAAACAGAGAAGATCAAGTGGTTCATCACCTTCTATGTGGTCAATAATCATACATTCTCACTGGAAACCTATGTTAATTTCTGGAATCTTGGCATTGATCAAAGTTCTCACTCTATCTACTGGTCCATTGTTTCTTAAAGCTTTTATTGAGGTTGTTCAAGGCAAAAAAGCCTTCAAGTATGAGGCCTACGTGCTAACCGCTGCTTTGCTTATAACAAAATGCTTGGAATCTTTATCTGAGAGGCAATGGTTCTTCAAAACAAGAGTGGTTGGACTTAAGCTAAGGTCTATGCTATCTGCAGCAATATATCAGAAACAACTGCGACTATCAAATGCTGCTAAAATGACTCATTCCCCGGGTGAGATAGTTAGTTATGTCACGGTAGATGCCTATAGAATTGGTGAATTCCCATATTGGTTTCATCAGATATGGTCAACAAGTCTTCAATTGTGTCTCTCATTGTTTGTAGTATACTCTTCTGTGGGATTGGCAACTATTGCTGCGTTCGTTACTATAATATTGACAGTGGCTGCAAGTTATCCACTTACTAAATCACAGCTTAAATCTCACCAGAAACTCATGTTGGCACAAGATAAAAGGCTACAAGCTATTACAGAGGCACTTGGGAATATGAAGGTCTTGAAGTTGCATGCATGGGAGACACATTTCAAGAATGTTATTGAAAGTTTACGGAAAGATGAATTCAGATGGATATCAGGAATTCTGTCAGATCAAGGGTACAATCTAGTTTTGTACTGGACTGCTCCCATTATAGTGCCTACTGTTACTTTCTGGACTTGTTACTTGCTAGGGCTTCCACTCAATGCCAGTAACATTTTCACATTTTTAGCAAGCATTCGTATTGTTCAGGAGCCAATTAGGTCGTTACCTGATATTCTTCAAGTGTTCATTGAGGCAAAGGTTTCCCTAGACCGTATTATGAAATTTCTTGAAGCACCAGAGTTGGGAAACAGAAAGCTACAGCAGGAAGGTATTGGCAAAAACTCTGAGCAGTCGGTTTTCATTCGGTCCGATGAAATTTCATGGGATCTTAATCCTTCCTCCAGACCTACGTTAAGGAACATAGATTTGGTTGTTAAACTGGGGGAAAAGATTGCTATTTGTGGAGAGGTTGGCTCAGGAAAATCAACTCTTTTAGCTGCTGTTCTTGGAGAAGTCCCAAAAGTCAATGGCATAGTAAGTCAATTATTGACATCAACTCTTTATTCCTACTTTTTATTAAGCATTTTGACAAATCTTGAATGATATGCTTACTTATTTGCTGAACATTCAAATTATTTGAAAAGGAAAAAAAAAATTTACTATACTGCTAGAAAAGCCTAATAATTGTATGTTCATATATTAGTGACTTGTCACTTATGTTTCTGAAACCATCAGGTTCATGTACATGGGAAAATAGCATATGTTTCTCAGACAGCATGGATCCAAACGGGAAGTATCCGAGAAAATATTCTTTTTGGCTCTGAAATGGATCCTGTCAGATATGACCAAGTACTTGAGAGATGTTGCCTAGTAAAAGATCTGCAAATGCTTCCTTTTGGGGACCTAACCGAAATCGGAGAAAAAGGAGTTAACTTGAGTGGTGGACAGAAGCAGAGAGTTCAATTAGCTCGTGCATTATATCAAAATGCAGATATCTATCTCCTGGATGATCCATTCAGTGCTGTAGATGCAAAAACTGCAACAACCCTTTTCAATGTGAATAAAGCTTTCTTCTTTCCCTTTTTTACTCCTCTCCAAACATACATCTGAAATAATCATTAAAATTTAAAACAATCCCATTTTTCCCTTTTCAGGAATATGTCATGAGAGCCTTGTCGGATAAAACAGTCTTACTTGTATCACACCAAGTGGACTTCCTTCCAGCTTTTGATTCTATCTTGGTAAGCTTGCTATCGGCAGTGAAATCATGTTCTCATCCTTAAACTACTAAACAGAATCTCATTTTATAACATGACAGTTGATGTCTGCTGGAGAAATTATAGAGGCTGCTACCTATGAACAACTTGTAGCTTCAAGTCCAAGTTTCCAGGACCTTGTAAATGCACATAAAGACACAATTGGGTCTGAAATGGATTCTTCTAAGGGGAGAGCTATGACATCCAAAGATGTGATCCAGAAAGTGCAAGTTAAAGAACAACAAATAGTTCCTTGCGGCGAGCAATTGATTAAGAAAGAAGAAAGAGAAGCAGGAGATACAGGTTTCAAGCCTTACTTGCAGTATTTGGGACACAATAAGTGCTTTCTATATTTCACCTTGGCAATTTTGTCCCATGTGATATTCATAGTTGGGCAGTTCATACAATACTATTGGTTAGCAGCTGAAATCCAAAATTATCAAGTGAGCAAATTACTCACAATTTTCACAGTGATTGGTTGTGTCTTAGCAATCTTTTTGCTTCTGAGATCCATTTATGTAGCTCTTCTTGGTTGTGGAGCATCAGAATCTATCTTTTCTACACTATTAAATTCTCTTTTCCGGGCACCAATGTCCTTTTATGACTCTACACCCTTTGGAAGGATACTAAGTCGGGTAAGTTTTCGAAACAACACAACCTCATATTTGGTTCCATGCTTTGCAGTTTGGAGAAAATCACAATTTCTGATAAACTATATATAACAGCTGTCTTCTGACTTGAGCATCATTGATTCCGAAATGGCTTTCAAGTTATCATTCACTCTCGGAACAACCATGAATACATACTTTAGCCTTTTTGTATTGGCAGTTCTTGCCTGGCCAGTTGCTTTTGTGGTTATTCCCATGGTTTATATTACCATACTATTGCAGGTATTACAAATATCAATTTAATTAGTTATTTAATTTCTTTATTTTCTCATCATTGTATATATTTCTTGTCAAAAAAACAAATAGAGGCACTTCTATGCATCAGCAAAGGAATTGATGCGAATCAGTGGCACAACAAAGTCTTCAGTTGCCAGCCACCTTGCTGAGTCTGTTGCTGGAGCAATGACAATTAGAGCTTTTGGGGAAGGAGACAGATTCTTTTTGAAGAATATGAACCTGCTTGATGCCAATGCAAGTTCAGACTTCCATACTTTTTCAGCAAATCAATGGTTGATCCAACGTTTGGAAATACTGTCTGCATTTGTTCTTTCATCCGCGGCACTTGCCATTACAATAATTCCTCTTGGAGCATCTGCATCAGGTTAGTTCAAGCATCATAGTAATATTATGAGCTCATATATTGGATTATTATCTGTCTTAACAATATTTTAATTATGGATTTCAATGGCAGGGTTAATTGGAATGGAACTTTCATATGGTCTCTCATTAAATGTATTCCTTGTTACTTCTGCAAAATTTCAATGTTTGCTATCAAATTTAGTTATTTCTGTGGAAAGGTTAGAGCAATACATGCATATTCCTAGTGAAGCTCCTGAAGTAATTGAAGACAATCGGCCTCCACATGACTGGCCTTCTGTTGGCAAAGTGGAGATTCATAATTTGAAGGTATTGAAATGGAATCAGATATATTAATTATTTCTTCGTTTGCAAGTTATATATGGTTTTCACATGAAAATTGAATTGATCAAGCAGGTTAGATATCAACCAAATGCTCCATTAGTCCTTAAAGGCATCAGCTGCACATTTGAGGCAGGAAGCAAAATTGGAATAGTTGGTAGAACTGGTAGTGGGAAGACAACTCTTATCAGTGTTTTATTCCGCCTAGTCGAGCCTGCAGATGGAGAAATCATCATTGACAACCTTAACATCTGCAAAATAGGGCTACATGATTTGAGATCACGTTTGGGGATAATCCCTCAAGATCCTACACTTTTTGGTGGTTCTGTTAGATACAATCTAGACCCTTTGGAACAACACAGTGACAATGAGATATGGGAAGTAAGTTCTTACTGTGTTACACAATCTACCGAGTTATATTCCTTCTTTAATTTTTTTCCCTAGTAACTTGTGGTGATTGAATGTTAAGGTTCTTGAGAAGTGTAAACTGCGAGAGGCGGTTCAATGGAAAGGAGGCTTGAACTCATTTGGTAAGAACATAAAGATTTCCTAGTTTGCTTTTGCTTTGAAGATTTTTTTTCTTGTGTTAACTTCATTATACTAACAACATGAATTAAGGTTGCAGTTGTACAAGATGGATCAAACTGGAGTGTGGGGCAGCGCCAATTGTTCTGCCTTGGACGTGCATTACTTAAGAAGAGCAGGATATTAGTCCTTGATGAAGCCACTGCATCAATGGACAATGCAACCGACTCTATCATCCAGAAAACTATAAGGACGGAATTTAAAGACTGCACTGTGATAACCGTGGCTCATAGAATACCAACCGTAATGGACTGCAACATGGTGCTTGGTATTAGTGACGGTGAGTTCATTTGTGTCTCCAAAACACTGATTAAAGGATTGTTGAAGTTGTATTCCGTCCTAATAATCTGTTTGAATTTGACAGGGAAATTGGTGGAGTATGATGAGCCAGTGAAGCTGATGAATAGGAAAGGATCCTTGTTTGGGCAGCTGGTCCAAGAATATTGGTCACGTTCTGCTAACAATGGTGCAACTGCAACTCTTTCAGATTGGTAAAGGTAGTAAAAGCTTTAGTAAGCCAGTTGTTATGTGTTCATTTTCATTGGGAGTTTTCCAATTTGAAGTTTGAAGGCCATCACCCAATGGGCCAATGTTGCCAAGACCAGTTTCTAGTCTGGGCTAAAATATTTGGAATTCTTTTTATGTAGGGCTTTGGGCCTTGAAACCACACTGGCATAGGTGAGCAAAGTCGAAAAGGGCGAGTGGCAAGACGCAATCTACCTAAATAAAGTGGCCTCTATTATTAATTTATTATTTTTTTGGTGAAATATTACTAATTTATTATTATTATTTTATCTTATCTTACTATTTTATTATTTTTCGAGTCATTTTTTTGCAAAATTTTAGTCAAAATCGTGTATTAACCATCACGATTTTTGGCTAAAAACGCGTTTCGGGGTCCCGGTTCAGTTTTGCATGATTTTTTGCACCGAGACTCCTTAAAATATCTATATTCATCTAATAAAATCTTAGCCACATTGCATTTAAGAATTTTTTTTACGAGCATCTAAATCTTTTTTCGATTTAATTAGAATCTAATTTAGAAAAAATATGAAAAACGATATTCAAAGCATGAAAATCCCATTAATCTTTTTGGAGCTGAATTATATATTTTTTAAGAGTATTATGGCTAAAAATTTAGAAAATATTTTTCGGGTCAATTTTTGCAAAATTATAGCCGAAATTGTAAAATAATCATCACGATTTTTTGGATAAAAACGCATTCCGGGGCCCGGATAAATTTTGTATGATTTTTGGCACTGAGACTCCTTGAAATATCAATCTAACCAAATTCCAACCATTGATTTTACAAGCATCTGAATTATGTTTCTATTTAATTAGAAATTAAATCGGAAAAAAAAGGAAAAACGATATTAGAAGCGTGAAAAATCCTTCAATATTTTTGGCGTTTATATATATATATATATATTGAGTATTTTATCCAAAAATTGAGGAAAATTTTTCGGGTCAATTTTTGCAAAATTTTAGCCAAAATCGTGTATTAACCATCACGGTTTTTAACTAATAACGCATTTCGGGGTCCCGACTCAGTTTTACATGATTTTTGGCATGGAGAGTCTTTGAAATATCTATATTCATCTAATAAAATCCTAGCCACATTGCATTTAAGGATTCATTTTTATGAGCATTTGAATCTTTTTTTGATTTAATTAGAAATTAATTCGAAAAAAATAGGAAAAACGATATTAGAAACGTGAAAAACCCTTCAATCTTTTTGGCGTTGAATTATATATATTTTATGAGTATTTTATCTAAAAATTGAGGAAAAAATTTTCGGGTAATTTTTTTTTTCCAAAATTTTAGTCAAAATCGTGTACTAACCATCACGATTTTTGGCTAAAAACGCGTTTTGGGATCCCGGCTCAGTTTTGCATGATTTTTTGCATCGAGACTCCTTGAAATATCTGTATTCATCTAATGAAATCTTAGCCACATTGCATTTAAGGATTTTTTTTACGAGCATCTGAATCTTTTTTCGATTTGATTATAATCTAATTTAGAAAAAATATGAAAAACGATATTAAAATCATGAAAAGCCCATCAATATTTTTGACGTTGAAAAATATATTTTATGAGATTATTGTGGTTAAAAGTTTAGAAAATAACTTTCGGGTCATTTTTTGCAAAATTATTGCCGAAATCGTGTAATAATCATTACGATTTTTGGCTAAAAACGCGTTCCGGGGCCCAGTTCAATTTTGCATGATTATTGGCGCCAAGACTCCTTGAAATATCAACATTCATCTAACCAAATCCCAGCCATTATTTTTACAAGCATCTGAATCATGTTTTGATTTGATTGTAAATTAATTCAGAAAAAATAGGAAAAACAGAATTAGAAGCGTGAAAAGGCCTTCAGACTTTTTGGCGTTGAGTTATAAATATTTTATGAGTATTTTATCCAAAAATTGAGGAAAAACTTTTCTTGTTATTTTTTGCAAAATTTTAGCTAAAATCGTGTACTAAACATCACGATTTTTGGCTAAAAACGCATTTCAGGGTATCGGCTCAATTTTGCATGATTTTTTGCACCGAGACACCTTTAAATATCTATGTTCATCTAATAAAATCTTAGTCACATTGCATTTAAGGATTTATTTTTACGCGCATCTGAATCTTTTTTTCAATTTAATTAGAAATTAATTCGGAAATAAATAGGAAAAACGATATTAGAAGCGTGAAAAGCCTTTCAATCTTTTTGGCGTTGAATTATATATATTTATGAGTATTTTATCCAAAAATTGAGGAAAAAATTTTCGGGTCAGTTTTTGCAAAATTTTAGCCAAAATCGTGTACTTTACATCACGATTTTTGGCTAAAAACGCGTTTCAGGGTATCGATTCAGTTTTGGATTATTTTTTGCATTGAGACTCCTTGAAATATCTATATTCATCTAATAAAATCTTTGCCACATTGCATTTAAGGATTTGTTTTTACGAGCATCTGAATCTTTTTTCGATTTAATTAGAAATTAATTCGGAGAAAATAGGAAAAACGATATTAGAAGCGTGAAAAGCCTTCAATCTTTTTGACGTTAAATTATATATATTTTATGATTATTTTATCCAAAAATTGAGGAAAAATTTTTCGGGTCATTATTTTGCAAAATTTTAGCCAAAATCGTGTACTAACCATCACGATTTTTGGCTAAAAACGCGTTACGGGGTCCCGGCTCAGTTTTGCATGAATTTTGGCACCGAAACTCCTTGAAATATCTATATTCATCTAATAAAATCTTAGCCGCAATGCATTTAAGGATTTGTTTTTACTAAGCATCTGAATCTCTTTTTGATTTAATTAGAAATTAGTTCGGAAAAAATAGGAAAAACGATATTAGAAGCGTGAAAAACCCTTCAATTTTTTTGACGTTGAATTATATATATTTTATGAGTATTTACTCCAAAAATTGAGGAAAAATTTTTCGGGACATTATTTTGCAAAACTTTAGCCAAAATCGTGTACTACCATCACGATTTTTGGCTAAAAACGCGTTTCGGGGTCTCGGCTCAGTTTTGCATGATTTTTTGCACCGAGACTCCTTGAAATATTTATATTCATCTAATAAAATCTTAGTCACATTGCATTTAAGGATTTGTTTTTACGAGCATCTGAATCTTTTTTTCGATTTAATTAAAATTAATTCGGAAATAAATAGGAAAACAATATTAGAAGCGTAAAAAGCCCTTCAATCTTTTTGGCGTTGAATTATATATATTTTATGAGATTTTATCCAAAAATGGAGGAAAAATTTTTCGGGTCATTTATTGCAAAGTTTTAGCCAAAATCGTGTACTAAACATCACGATTATTGGCTAAAAACGCGTTTCGGGGTATCGATTCAGTTTTGAATTATTTTTTGCACTGCGACTCCTTAAAATATCTATATTCATCTAATAAAATCTTAGCCACATTGCATTGAAGGATTTGTTTTTACGAGCATGTGAATCTTTTTTCGATTTAATTAGAAATTAATTCAGAAAAAATAGGAAAAACAATATTAGAAGTGTGAAAAACACTTCAATATTTTTGACGTTGAATTATATATATTTTATGAGTATTTTCTCCAAAAATTGAGGAAAAATTTTTCGGGTCATTATTTTGCAAAATTTTAGCCAAAATCGTGTACTAACCATCACGATTTTTGGCTAAAAACGTGTTTCAGGGTCCCGGCTCAGTTTAGTATGATTTTTGGCACCGAGACTCCTTGAAATATCTATATTCATCTAATAAAATCTTAGCCACAATGCATTTAAGGATTTGTTTTTACAAGCATGAAAGGCCCATCAATCTTTTGGAGTTGAAATATATATTTTATGAGAGTATTGTGGTGAAAATTTTAGAAAATATTTATCCGGTCAATTATTGCAAAATTATAGCCGAAATCGTGTAATAATCATCATGGTTTTTGGCTAAAAACGCGTTCCGGGGTCCGTGTTAATTTTGCATGATTTTTGGCGTCAAGACTCCTTGAAATATCAATATTCATCTAACCAATTCCCAGCGATTGTTTTTACAAGCATTTGAATCATGTTTTGTTTTAAATCGAAATTAATTCGGAAAAAAATAGGAAAAATGATATTAGAAGCGTGAAAAGTCCTTTAATCTTTTTGGCGTTGAGTTATATGTATTTTATGAATATTTTATCAAAAAATTAAGGAAAAAATTTTCGGGTCATTTTTTGCAAAATTTTAGCCAAAATCGTGCAAATTTTTAGGAAAATTTTAGACATCACGGTTTTTTTTGGCAAAAAACGCGTTTCGGGGTCCCGGCTCAATTTTGCATGATATTTGGGATCGCGACTTGTTGAAAAATGTGTATTCACCTAATAAAATCTTAGCCACATTGCATTTAAGGATTTGTTTTTACGAGCATTTGAATTTTTTTATTTAATCAGAAATTAATTCGTAAATAAATAGGAAAAATGATATTATAATTGTGAAAAGCATTCAATCATTTTCGTATTGAATTATATATATTTTATGAGTATTTTATCGAAAAATAAAAGAAAAATTTTTCGGGTCATTTTTAGCAAAATTTTAGCAAAATTTCGGGTCATCACGGTTTTTGGCTAAAAAGGCGTTTTGGGGTCCCGGCTTAGTTTTGCATGATTTTTGGCTTGGAGACTCCTTAAAATATATATATTCATCTAATAAAATCTTAGCCACATTGCATTTAAGGATTTGTTTTTACGAGCATCTGAATCTTTTTTCGATTTAATTAGAAATTAATTCGGAAATAAATAGGAAAAACGATATTAGAAGTGTGAAAAGCCATTCAATCTTTTTGGCGTTGAATTATGTATATTATATTAGTATTTTATCTAAAAATTGAGGAAAAATTTTTCGGGTCATTTTTTTTGGAAATTTTTACCCAAAATCCTATACTAACCATCACGATTTTTGGCTAAAAACACGTTTCGGGGTCCCGACTCAGTTTTGCATGATTTTTGGCACCGAGTCTCCTTGAAATATCCATATTCATCTAATAAAATCTTAGCCACAATGTTTTTAAGGATTTGTTTTTACAAGCATGTGAATCTCTTTTCGATTTAATTAGAAATTAATTCGGAAATAATAGGAAAAACAATATTAGAAGCGTGAAAAGCCCTTCAATTTTTTGGCGTTGAATTATGTATATTATATTAGTATTTTATCCAAAAATTAAGGAAAATTTTTCGGGTCATTCTTTTTGGAAATTTTTAGCCAAAATCGTGTACTAACCATCTCGATTTTTGGCTAAAAACAGGTTTCGGGGTCCGACTCAGTTTTGCATGATTTTTGGCACCAAGACTCCTTGAAATATCTATAATCATCTAATAAAATCTTAGCCATAATGCATTTAAGGTTTGATTTTACAATAATCTAAATCTCTTTTCGATTTAGTTAGAAATTAATTCGGGAAAAATAGGAAAAACAGTATTAGAAGCGTGAAAATCCCTTCAATCTTTTTGACGTTGAATCTTAGCCACATTGCATTTAAGAATTTGTTTTTACGAGCATCTAAATCTTTTTTTCGATTTAATCAGAAATTAATTCGGAAATAAATAGGGAAAACAATATTAAAAGCGTGAAAAGCCTTTCAATCTTTTTGGCATTGAGGAAAAAATTTTCGGGTCATTTTTTTGCAAAATTTTTGCCAAAATCGTGTACTAAACATCAAAATTTTTTGGCTAAAAACGCGTTTCGGGGTCCCGGTTCAATTTTGCATGATTTTTTTCACCGATAATCCTTTAAATATCTATATTCAACTAATAAAATTTTAGCCACATTGCATTTAAGGATTTGTTTTTACGAGCATCAGAATCTTTTTTTCGATTTAATTAGAAATTAATTAAATAAATAGGAAAAACGATATTAGAAGTGTGAAAAGCCATTCAATCTTTTTGACGTTGAATTATATATATTTCATGAGTATTTTATCCAAAAATTGAGGAAAAACTTTTCAGGTCATTTTTTTGCAAATTTTTAGTTAAAATCGATTTTTGGCTAAAAACACGTTTCGGGGTCCCGACTCAGTTTTGCATGATTTTTGGCACCGAGACTCCTTGAAATATCTATATTCATCTAATAAAATCTTATCCATATTGCATTTAAGGATTTGTTTTTACAAGCATCTGAATCTCTTTTCGATTTAATTAGAAATTAATTCGGAAAAATTGGAAAAACGATATTAGAAGCGTGAAGAACCCTTCAATATTTTTGACGTTGAATTATATATATTTTATGAGTATTTTCTCCAAAAATTGAGGAAAATTTTTTCGGGTCATTTTTTTGCAAATTTTTAGTCAAAATCGTGTACTAACCATTACGATTTTTGGCTAAAAACACGTTTCGGAGTCCCGACTTAGTTTCGCTTGATTTTTGGTACTGAGTTTCCTTGAAATATCCATATTCATCTAATAAAATCTTAGCCACAATGCTTTTAAGGATTTGTTTTTACAAGCATCTGAATCGCTTTTCGATTTAATTAGAAATTAATTCGGAAATAATAGGAAAAACAATATTAGAAGCGTGAAAAGCCCTTCAATTTTTTGGCGTTGAATTATGTATATTATATTAGTATTTTATCCAAAAATTGAGGAAAATTATTTCGGGTCATTTTTTTTGGAAATTTTTAGCCAAACTCGTGTACTAACCATCACGATTTTTGGCTAAAAACACGTTTCGGGGTCCGACTTAGTTTTGCATGATTTTTGGCACCAAGACTCCTTGACATATCTATATTCATCTAATAAAATCTTAGGCATAATGCATTTAAGGATTTGTTTTTACAATAATCTAAATCTCTTTTCGATTTTGTTAGAAATTAATTCGGGAAAAATAGGAAAAACGATATTAGAAGCGTGAAAAGCCCTTCAATCTTTTTGACGTTGAATCTTAGCCACATTGCATTTAAGAATTTGTTTTTACGAGCATCTGAATCTATTTTTCGATTTAATCAGAAATTAATTCGGAAATAAATAGGGAAAACAATATTAAAAGCGTGAAAAGCCTTTCAATCTTTTTGGCATTGAGGAAAAAATTTTCGAGTCATTTTTTTGCAAAATTTTTGCCAAAATCGTGTACTAAACATCACAATTTTTTGGCTAAAAAACGCGTTTCGGGGTCCCAGTTCAATTTTGCAAAATTTTTGCACCGATAATCCTTTAAATATCTATATTCAACTAATAAAATCTTAGCCACATTGCATTTAAGGATTTGTTTTTACGAGCATCAGAATCTTTTTTCGATTTAATTAGAAATTAATTCGGAAATAAATAGGAAAAACGATATTAGAAGTGTGAAAAGCCATTCAATCTTTTTGGCGTTGAATTATATATATATTATGAGTATTTTATCCAAAAATTGAGGAAAAAATTTTTCAGGTCATTTTTCTGCAAATTTTTTGGTTAAATTCGTGTACTAACCATCACGATTTTTGGCTAAAAACACGTTTCGGGGTCCCGACTCAGTTTTGCATGATTTTTGGCACCGAGACTCCTTGAAATATCTATATTCATCTAATAAAATCTTATCCATATTGCATTTAAGGATTTGTTTTTACAAGCATCTGAATCTCTTTTCGATTTAATTAGAAATTAATTCGGAAAAAATAGGAAAAACGATATTAGAAGCGTGAAAAACTCTTCAATTTTTTTGGCGTTGAATTATGTATATTATATTAGTATTTTATCTAAAGATTGAGTTAAAATTTTTCGGGTCATTTTTTTTGGAAATTTTTAGCCAAAATCGTATACTAACCATCACGATTTTTGGCTAAAAACACGTTTCGGGGTCCGACTCAGTTTTGCATGATTTTTGGCACCGAGTCTCCTTGAAATATCCATATTCTTCTAATAAAATCTTAGCCACAATGCTTTAAAGGATTTGTTTTTACAAGCATCTGAATCTCTTTTCGATTTAATTAGAAATTAATTCGGAAATAATCGTAAAAACGATATTAGAAGCGTGAAAAGACCTTCAATTTTTTTGGCGTTGAATTATGTATATTATATTAGTATTTTATCCAAAAATTGAGGAAAATTTTTTCGGGTCATTTTTTTTTGGAAATTTTTAGCCAAAATCGTGTACTAACCATCATGATTTTTGGCTAAAAACACGTTTCGGGGTCCGACTCAGTTTTGCATGATTTTTGGCCCCAAGACACCTTGAAATATCTATATTCATCTAATAAAATCTTAGCCATAATGCATTTAAGGATTTGTTTTTACAACAATCTAAATCTCTTTTCGATTTAGTTAGAAATTAATTCGGGAAAAATAGGAAAAACGATATTAGAAGCATGAAAAGCCCTTCAATCTTTTTGACGTTGAATCTTAGCCACATTGCATTTAAGAATTTGTTTTTACGAGCATCTGAATCTATTTTTCGATTTAATTAGAAATTAATTCGGAAATAAATAGGGAAAACAATATTAAAAGCGTGAAAAGCTTTTCAATCTTTTTGGCAATGAGGAAAAAATTTTCGGGTCATTTTTTTCAAAATTTTTGCCAAAATCGTGTACTAAACATCACAATTTTTTGGCTAAAAACGCGTTTCGGGGTCCCGGTTCAATTTTGCATGATTTTTTGCACCGATAATCCTTTAAATATCTATATTCAACTAATAAAATCTTAGCCACATTGCATTTAAGGATTTGTTTTTACGAGCATCTGAATCTTTTTTTCGATTTAATTAGAAATTAATTCGGAAATAAATAGGAAAAACGATATTAGAAGTGTGAAAAGCCATTCAATTCTTTTGGCGTTGTATTATATTTATTTTATGAGTATTTTATCCAAAAATTGAGGAAAAACTTTTCAGGTTCGATTTT
>AWWV01010364.1:0-39205 GCA_001974805.1 Corchorus capsularis
AAAACAATATTAAAAGCTTGAAACGCCCATTAATCTTTTTGGCGTTGAATTATATATTTTATGAGAGTATTGTGGCAAAAATTTTAGAAAATATTTTTCGGGTCAATTTTTGCAAAATTATAGCCGAAATCGTGTAATAATCATCACGGTTTTTGGCTAAAAACGTGTTCCGTGGCCCGGGTTAATTTTGCATGATTTTTGGCGTCGAGACTCCTTGAAATATCAATATTCATCTAACCAAATGCCAGCCATTGTTTTTACAAGCATCTGAATCATGTTTTGATTTTATTGTAAATTAATTCGGAAAAACGAAATTAGAAGCGTGAAAAGCCCGGCAGTATTTTTGGCGTTGAGTTATATATATTTTATGAGTATTTCATCCAAAAATTGAGGAAAAACTTTTCTGGTCATTTTTTGCAAAATTTTAGCTAAAATCGTGTTCTAATCATCATGATTTTTTGCTAAAAACGCATTTCGAGGTCCTGGCTTAATTTTGCATGATTTTTTGCACCGAGTCTCCTTGAAATATCTATATTCATCTAATAAAATCTTAGCCACATTGTATTTAAGGATTTGTTTTTACGAGCATCTGAATCGTTTTTTCGATTTAATTAGAAATTAATTCAGAAAAATTATAAAAAATGATATTAAAAGCGTGAAAAGTCCTCCAATCTTTTCGGCGTTGAATTATATATATTTTATGAGTATTTTTGCCAAAAATTGAGGAAAAAATCTTTTTAGTCATTTTTACCATCATGGTTTTTTTTTGGCTAAAATCACGTTTCGAGGCACCTGCTCAGTTTTGCATGATTTTTGCCGCCGAAGCTCTTTGAATTATCTATATTATCTAATCAAATCTCAGACATATTGGATTTAAGGATTTGTTTTTAGGAGTATTTAGATCTTGTTTTGATTTAATCAGAAATTAATTAAAAAAATATGAGACAAAAATTTGATTAATTTATTCTCGATAATTTGTAAAAAGTTAGAGAAATCTTATCTTTTCAAAATTAACATTGAAATTATATTCACAATATGTAACTTAAAAAATATGTTTCAATCAAAACTTCAACCCGCTTGTGGCAAATTATTAGTCATTGTAAAATATGCAGGTGGACTAATAAGTGGTTGGTTTAAATGGTTTGACATTTGTTCCTTTCAACGAGCTCTTCGATTCGGGCAACCCAAGGGATACTTTATTAATAAAACTTGAAACTTCTTGTGAGAGGTCTCGAATTCAAATCCTGAAATGAATCCATTTCAATATCATGCATAGAAAAAAAATATATCAATTTTTTTTTTTTAATAAATCTTTGAGGGAACGGGGAAATCTCCCCACCTCCCCAGATTGAGAATTTAAGATTTCTTGATTTGTTCGAGTTATAAGCATTTATTTATTTTATTTCTCGATCACATTCTTGAATTTTAAAGGTTTTCAGGCAAGATGAATGCCTGAATGTTGCTCGTAGGGGAAAACCATAGTATTTTTCTTGCGAAGGATGGAAAACTCAACTTCATTTTTCATTATATCTAGAAAGTCAACTCTATTTTCTTATCACGATCAAAATATTTTTCGTCAGGCAATAAATATTAAATACTATATTTTATTCAAGCATCAAATATAGTGGATTTGGAAACATTCAAATACTCGATCTCAACATAAATAAATAAATAAACCCTAAAGTTGACAATGTATAAATATTTTATAGTAACTTGGTAGGACGTTGTTGAATGAAATCTTTCATGTATCATAATATATATATATATATTATATATATGAAGATCTCCCAAACATAAACTCCTGAATTCGTGCAATAAACAATGCTCAACTTGTAAAAAAGATGTAAGCTGATAGTTGACACTTGACACTTGACAGTAACCTTTCTTCTTCTTTTTTCATTTTCTTTTTTCTATCCGATTTCGGGTTCACAAATTAAAAACTAAAATCGAAAGAAAATTTCTTCCTTTTAACAGTTTTATATTTCATGCATGTGGCCGGTGGCATGAATGTGATAAATTATGGGGCCAATTATTTATGTAACGATTTATGAAACCTAACCCTTGGAAGCATTTTTTTTACTTACGATAAAGAAATGCAAACTTCTTCTATGGTCATAATCTCTTATTTTTCACATACTCGTTCAATCTTCACACCATATACATAATTATCACCAAGAAAAGAAGCTGCAAATATATTTTGAGGGTATAACATGGTGGAAGGCAAATATATTTTCATCATTTCTGCTGATATACTGCTGCTTTCAGTTGCCTTACTCATCATCGTTTATAGCAAATCCCAAACGAAGATTCAAATGCATTTCCGGTCACAACAGTTCCCTTTAATGTCATTTTTCTCTGCAACGTTTAATGGCATTTTGAGTATTTCATATTTGGCCTTTGGGGTATGGATTATTTACCAGAAACTTCATACAGATCAGACGGTTTCACCTCTCGATGGATGGCTAGTGCTTCTATTTCAAGGATTCACATGGCTTCTTCTTGCAGTATCAGTGAGCCTGAAGAAGCTAAACCTTCGAAGCAGAACAGCAGTGAAGTTTTGTTCCATTGTTGCCTTGTTATATGCAGGATTTCTCTGCATTTCATCTCTACAGGAAGCTATTATTACAGACAAAACAGTGTCAATTGAGATTGTTTTGGATGTTTTAACTTTTCCTGGATCGATTTTATTTCTATTTTGTGCCTTCAAACGAGGCCGTTTCACTGATACTGATCTGGACAGCAATTTTGAAGCTTGCTATGCGCCTTTGCAAGATGAAGAACATGATTCAACAGACGAAATCAGCTTCGGCCATAAAATTACTCCATTTTCTCAAGCTGGGATTTTGAGTAAAATTTCATTTTGGTGGTTGAATCCATTATTGAACAAGGGAAAGGAAAAAATTCTCGACAACAAAGATATCCCAACTCTGCACCCGACATTTCAAGCACAAACATGCTACTCAAACTACATGGACCAACTGAGTAGATCAAGTGGTTCTGGTTCACTTTCACCCTCCTCAATGTTGTCAATAATCATACAATCTCACTGGAAAGGTATTTTAATTTCTGGGTTTTTCGCATTAATCAAGGTTCTGGCACTATCTACAGGTCCCCTGTTTCTTAGAGCTTTTATTGAGGTTGTTCAAGGCAAAGAAGCCTTTAAATATGAACCCTACGTGCTTACAGTTGCCTTGCTTATTACGAAATCCCTCGAGTCCTTATCTGAAAGGCAATGGTTTTTCCAAACAAGGGTCATTGGACTTCAAGTAAGATCTATGCTATCTGCAGCAATATATCAAAAGCAACTGCATTTATCAAGTGCTGCTAAAATGACTCATTCTCCAGGTGAGATTGTAAGTTATGTTACAGTAGATGCCTATAAAATAGGTGAATTCCCATATTGGTTTCATCAAATATGGTCAACCAGCCTTCAGTTATGTCTTGCATCTTTCATAGTATATTCTTCTGTGGGATTGGCAACTTTTGCTGCATTAGTTACTGTAATATTGACAGTGATTGGGAATTACCCACTTACCAAATTACAGCTTCAATATCACAAGAAACTCATGTTGGCACAAGATAAAAGGGTTCAGGCTATTACAGAGGCACTTGGAAATATGAAGGTATTGAAGTTACATGCCTGGGAAACACATTTCAAGAATGTGATACAAAGTTTAAGAAAAGATGAATTCAAATGGGTATCGCGAATTCTATCGAAAAAAGGATACAATCTAGTTTGGTTTTGGGCTTCTCCTATTATAGTGCCAATTGTTACTTTTTGGACTTGTTACTTGTTGAGAATTCCCTTAAATACTGCTAATGTTTTCACATTTTTAGCTAGTATGCGTATTGTTCAAGAGCCAGTTAGATTAATGCCTGATGTTGTTCATGCGTTTATTGAAGCAAAGGTTTCTTTAGACAGGATTCTTAAATTTCTTGAGGCACCAGAATTAGGAAACAGAAAGCTACTTGAATATTGTAATAATGACATAAAGTCTGGGCACTCAATTTTCATTCGGTCCGATGAAATTTCATGGGACCTTAATCCTTCCTCCAGACCCACGTTAAGGAACATAGATTTGGTGGTTAAACCAGGCGAAAAGATGGCTATTTGTGGAGAGGTTGGCTCAGGGAAATCAACTCTTTTAGCTGCTGTTCTTGGAGAAGTTCCAAAAGTCAATGGCATTGTAAGTTTTTTTTTTTTTGGTAAATATAAGTTATTGACATAAACTCTTTATTCCCACTTTTTATTAAGCATATTGGCTTTCATTTTTATTTTTATCTGGTTCATGAATTAGGTAGAGAATTTAAAACTTGCTAAATTGATAACATTCCTACTTTGTATAATGATGTGCTTGCTTGCTGAACATTCAACTAGAAAACCCTAATGAATTCATGTCAATATCTTGTGACTTGCAATTTAAGTATTTGTATTTATCAGGTTCATGTAAATGGGAAGACAGCATATGTTTCTCAGACAGCATGGATTCAAGCAGGAAGTATCCGAGAAAATATTCTTTTTGGCTCTGTAATGGATCAAGTCAGATATGAACAAGTTCTTGAAAAATGTTGCCTAGTAAAAGATCTGCAGATGCTTCCTTTTGGGGACCTCACCGAAATCGGAGAAAAAGGAGTTAACTTGAGTGGTGGACAGAAGCAGAGAGTTCAATTAGCACGAGCATTATATCGAGATGCAGATATCTATCTCCTTGATGATCCATTCAGTGCTTTAGATGCACAGACTGCAACAAACCTTTTTACTGTGAGCATTTTTTTTTTCTTGAAAATTATTTCAACATTGTTCCCTTTTAATCAAACATATCTATTTATTTTCAGGAATATGTCTTAAAAGCTTTGTCTGATAAAACAGTCCTACTTGTGACACACCAAGTTGACTTCCTTCCAAGTTTTGACTCTATCTTGGTAAGTAAGCTTGCTACAAGAAAATTATTTCCTTTCTGGGTTTTCCAAGTATCTGTTAATACAAAAATCTCATTCTATATATAATATGACAGTTGATGTCTGGTGGAGAAATTATAGAGGCTACTAGTTATGATCAGCTTCTTGATTCAAGTGAAAAATTCCAGGACCTTGTAAATGCACACCAGAGCACAATTGGGTCATCAGAAATGGACATGTTGTCTTCTTCCAAAAAATCCAAAGGTTTGATCCAGAAAATGCATGGTAAAATGGCGTCAATAACGCCTTCGGGAGAGCAATTGATTAAGCAAGAAGAAAGAGAAACAGGGGATACAGGTTTCAAGCCTTACATGCAGTATTTAAGACACAACAAGGGGTTTCTTTATGTCACCTTGGCATGTTTATTCCACATGATATTTGCAGTTGGGCAATTAATACAATACTACCGGTTAGCAGTTGACATTCAAAATTCTCAAGTAAGCAGAATGGAATTACTCACAGTTTTCACAGTGATTGGTTGTACTTTAGCAATCTTTTTGCTCTTCAGATCACTTTGTATAGTTCTTCTTGGTTGTGGAGCATCAGAATCTATTTTTTCTGCACTTGTAAAATCTCTTTTCCGTGCACCGATGTCCTTTTTCGACTCAACACCTTTGGGAAGGATACTAAGTCGGGTAAGTTTTTTCCAGAACACAACACAGCCTCAATTTTGCAGAACTTGGTCACTTACAGTTCACTGTTCTACTATAACAGGTGTCTTCTGACTTGAGCATCATTGACCTTCAAATGGCTTTCGTATTATCAATCACTCTATGTGCACTCATGAATACCTACTTCAGCCTTTTTATGTTGGCAATTCTTGCTTGGCCAGTTGCATTTGTCATCATTCCAATGGTTTATATGACCATAGTATTACAGGTATTACATATATGCAGACTTGATTGGTAAAGTTCTCGATTTTGTAACCTTTCTCATCTCTGTATTTTTTTGCTATGTTCTTAAAACAAGTAGAGACATTACAATGCTTCAGCAAAGGAATTGATGCGAATCAAAGGCACGACAAAGTCTTCAGTTGCCAGCCAACTTGCTGAATCTATTGCAGGAGCAATGACAATTAGAGCTTTTAAGGAGGAAGACAGATTTATTTTGAAGAATATGAACCTGATTGATGCCAATGCAAGTACAGATTTTCATACTTTTTCTGCAGACGAGTGGTTGATCCAACGTTTGGAATTACTATGTGCAGTTGTTCTTTCATCCTCAGCACTTTCCATGACATTAATTCCCCTTGGAGCAAATGCATCTGGTTAGTTCAAGCTTCATCCTTATGATATTAAGGTTTAAATCTCAGATATCTATTGGATTATACTCTAACAATATACTTTCTATTTCTAATTATGGATTTTAATGGCAGGGTTAATTGGAATGGCACTGGCATATGGCCTCACATTAAATGTATTTGTTGTTTTTGCTGTAAAATTTCAGTGTTTATTATCAAGTTCAGTTATTTCTGTAGAAAGACTAGAGCAATACATGCATATTCCTAGTGAAGCTCCGGAAGTAATTGAAGGTAATCGGCCTCCACACGACTGGCCTTCTGCTGGCAAAGTGGAGATTTATAATTTGAAG
Source organism: Corchorus capsularis (assembly GCA_001974805.1). NCBI lineage: Eukaryota > Viridiplantae > Streptophyta > Magnoliopsida > Malvales > Malvaceae > Corchorus > Corchorus capsularis. The sequence goes on from AWWV01010364.1 coordinate 6,550, forward strand.
GTATAGTAAGGAAGCATATATGTTATTACTCCATTTGCAAGTTATGGTTTTTACAGGAAATTTGCATAATACTGAATTCATGAAGCAGGTTAGATATCAACCAACTGCTCCACTAGTCCTTAAAGGCATCAGCTGCACATTTGAAGCAGCAAGCAAAATTGGGATAGTTGGCAGGACTGGTAGTGGGAAGACAACTCTTATCAGTGTTTTATTCCGCCTAGTCGAGCCTGCAGATGGAGAAATCATCATTGACAACCTTAACATCTGCAAAATAGGGCTACATGACTTGAGATCACATTTGGGGATAATCCCTCAAGATCCTACACTTTTTGGTGGTTCTGTTAGATACAATCTAGACCCTTTGGAACAACACAGTGACAATGAGATATGGGAAGTAAGTTCTTACTGTGTTACACAATCTACCGAGTTATATTCCTTTTTTTTTTCCCTAGTAACTTGTGGTGATTGAATGTTATAAGGTTCTTGAAAAATGTAAACTGCGAGAGGCGGTTCAAGGGAAAGGAGGCTTGAACTCATTTGGTAAGAAACAAAAAGTTTTTCAGAGTTTGCTTTTGCATTGAAGATTTTTGCCTTTTGCTTCATTATATTAACAACATGAATTAAGGTTGCAGTTGTCCAAGATGGATCAAACTGGAGCGTGGGGCAGCGCCAATTGTTCTGCCTTGGACGTGCATTACTTAAGAAGAGCAGGATATTAGTCCTTGATGAAGCCACTGCATCAATCGATAATGCAACCGACTCAATAATCCAGAAAACTATAAGAACAGAATTTGAAGACTGCACTGTGATAACTGTGGCTCATAGAATACCAACAGTAATGGACTGCAATATGGTGCTTGGTATTAGTGACGGTGAGTCAATTTGTGTCCCCAAAACACTGATTAAGGATTGTTGAAGTTGTATTCCATCCTAACAATCTGTTTGAATTTGACAGGGAAATTGGTGGAGTATGATGAACCAGTGAAGCTGATGAGTATAAAAGGATCGTTGTTTGGACAACTAGTCCAGGAATATTGGTCACGTTCTGCTAACAATGATACAAGTCCAGGAGATTGGTAAAAGTAAAAAGCTTTTTCTAACAGGCTCTGCAAGGTGGGAAACCTGTATTATTTTGAATGCTCAATCTGCTTAAAATGATTGAGTAACAACTTGTAATAATTTAAAACTTAACAGCAATGAGCAATAGGGCAAATCCTCCAAACCAGTTGTTACTTGTTAGGTTGATGTATATAGGAAGATAGCATATGTTTCTCAGACAGCATGGAAATCCAAGCGGGAAGTATCCAAGAAAATATTCTTTTTGGCATTTTAGTAATGAAAAATTACTAGAGAATTAATATGTTGGGAAAGGTTTGTCTGGGTTTGGATCATATTTTCTGATCACTATATATGGATGCAGCAAAGATTCGCGCTTATAATCAACATAACCAATTATACCAGCATCTATATGGGTGAGTGAGACCACCCATGTTGATGATCCCTTCAGTAAAATGAATTAATTATCATAGAGCAATTATAAAATTAGAAAGCAATGCCAGAGTCCAAAATGCCAAACAAAATACTTTTCAACTTCCTTCAATGACAAAAGGTATTTGATAGCCTAAACACAAGATTCATGCTATTTTTTTTTCTTCCTTTGCAGAAAATTTGGATATAATAAAATCAGTAATGCTAATATTAATATACTCCAAAACTATCACATGCCAAAAGAAGAAAAAGGATAAGATATATAAATCAGTTTCATGAACAAAAACTGCCCACCTGAGCTAAATTGGTGGTTTTGCCGAGTATAAATATATTCCTGATAGGTTCTGATGGATGTTTTATTGCTGCATACGAGAAAAACAGAGTGTTGGTAAATATATGTACTGCAACTCTTTTGGTAAAAAAGAATGGAAGGTTTTTTGAGGCCGAAAAACAAATTCTTACCTTTTTAAGTGGCTTGATCTGTAGCTTACTACATGCAAATGGAACTTTACATTGAAGCAAAAGACATATAGGTCCACTAAAATGAAGTAGGCCATATGATGATCTGCTGTTTTCGACAATAGGCTTCTGCTCGTGGTAACGAAGGCATTTTAGTTCCAAAGAATTGTCGAGTTCACTTTTAAAATAAGAAACAAAAATAACATCTTCATCATACGGGTGAAAGCCAATAGATTGAACAGGGGAGTCACAGAATCCGGAGATCTGAGGGCAGCAAAAGCTGCACTTTAAAGACCATTGGTAATCTTCTTCAAGCACCCAAATCTTCAAATCGGTCATTTCAATGCCGTACATTCCTAAATGAATACGTCCATTGCTCAACCCAAGGTGTAATTTTGGTATTTCAGACTTGTCAATGGCGCTAGGGATGTCAATTGCTCGAGCCAGATCCTTCTTACTGACAACTTTGTCCACTTTAAACCGCAACATGTGTCCAGACTCCGAAATTCTATATATGGCCCCTTGAAGATAGGCAGATTGTTCAACCCACTTGGCTTTAGTGACATCTTTTCCCAGTTCAAATGGTGAAGTGGCCCAAACCCCAGTTTCAGAATTGAAAATGTTCAAGTTCCTAAAACCCTGGAAGCGAACGATTTTGAAGAATCTGGATTCAGCAGGATGAAATGCCAAAGCGGCATAACTACAAACAGAAGAAGTGCAAAAAGGCTTGGTAACTTGAACATATTGATCGGTTTTAGGGTTAATTACATAATAATGGTAAAATGTTCGTTGCCTCTCGGCGTTGCGATCACCTCGGCGTATCAAAACCAAACCATTACATGATGCCATCCATTTCGCAAGTGTAATGTTAGACTGGTGCGGCTCCAATCTGTCCAACCTAACAAACCTGAAAGAATTATCGACTTCAAATTCCAAAGATTGATGATTGAGCGTATAAATAAAATCTCTGTATTTGAAGAGTCTAGATGAGTCTTTTTGGACATATACGGATCCAGAGATGGAGAGGGGTGAAGCGGCCATGGTTGAAAAGCAGGAAACAGTGATCAAATCTTGCCATGAGTGTGAAACGCAAGTCAGACAGGCAAGTTCTTTTCCGGACAATCTGCGTAAGATTTCTACTTTGAGTTCGGTTGGTAAATCATCAAAAGTTACGTTGTTCATGTACTTCTTCTTCACAGCGCTCTGTTCCTCCATTTTCGTCAGAAATCTCTGAGAAAAAGGGGAAAAAAACCTAGGTAGTTCAGTGGTAGCCAATTTCAGTTTATAAGTTGAAGTAAATCGTAAAGAGAACCCTAGGGGAACAAAGAACAACTAAAGAGAGCCCAAAACGATATGGGCTTCAAAAATGAAATATACTCACATGGGCCTCAACTCAATCATAAATATAATGAGTTCTTAGGGACCAATGAACCCAACGAGTTGTTCAGTTGGTATCTTACCATGCCAACCTTTTCAACCCTTTAGAAATCTTACCATGTCAACCTTTTTAACCCTGGTGGAGCCCTTCTTCAGCTAATGTGGAAATTCAACGACAGCAAAAAAAAAAATCTCGAGTTAATAGACTCGTTAGTCACGTGTACCGTGTACGTACATGACTGAATTCTATTAAAACAGAGGGTAAAGTGTCCTTATTTCATGCTTCAGGGGGCAAAGTTTGGGAGAAAAAAATTAGTGAGCAAAGTGTCCTTACGTAAAGGCCACCCTATCCAACTTTCGGGCATTAAGATCCGTTACAGCCATGGATGATTCTCATAAGAGATTCCCAACATGTCATAAGATTCCCGTTCTTGAAAATCCGCACTTTTCTAAACCCAGAAAACGGACGGAATTCTAGGGTTACTCCGTGGAGAAAATACTTTTATACATACTTCTTCTGGTTGATCTAAACCATACTCTATTCTCGTAAGATGATACACACTGGCTAACAATCCGATGTATGAGTAAATATATGTTCTAAAGTTGAAAAAATCATAAAAATTTTGAAAAAAACAAAAACAAGGGTTTCTAGATTTTATGGAATGGAAATCAGGAATTTAATTCAAATGAAATTCGAATTGGGCGAGACAAATAAAATGAATTTTATCTTCCTGGGGATTTTGGGCATTAAACCCAAAAAATATAGAGCCTCGTTCGAACAAGATTAACTTGTAAAAAAAAATTAAAAAAATCTAAGGTCCTGTTAGAACATGCCTTGACAAGCAATGCTCAGCTCCCCTTCCCATGATCTGTTAGAAGAAAACTCAGTCAGCACTATCTCTATCTGTGGTTAAGATGTTCTTTTCAAATCGTGTTATCTAATATATATGGTGGATAAGCACCTTCCATCTTATATTGGTTGATCAGTTGGTTGGTGAAAGCAATACAACATCAAAATTTAGTTGGTTGGAAAACCTGTAGTATTTTGAATGCTCAATCTGCTTAAAATGATTGAGTAACAACTTGTAATAATAATTTAAAACTTAACAGCAACGAGCAATTGAGCAAATCCTCCAAACCAGTTGTCAGGTTGATGTATATGGGAAGATAGCATATGTTTCTCAGACAGCATCGAAATCCAAGCGGGGAGTATCAAAGAAAAGATTTAATATGTTGGGAAAGGTTTGTCTGGGTTTGGATCATATTTTCTGATCAATATATATGGATGCAGCAAAGACTCGTGCGTTTATAATCGACATAACCAATTAAACTCTACAGAGACTAGCCCTGTTGATGATCCCTTTAGTAAATGAATTAATTATCATAGAGCAATTATAAAATTAGAAAGCAATGCCAGAGTCCAAAATGCCAAACAAAATACTTTTCAACTTGATTCGAAAGACAGAAGGTAGTATATCAAATCCATTTGATAGCCTAAACACAACATTCATGATATTTTTTTTTCTTCCTTTGCAGAAAAATTTGGATATAAATAAAATCAGTAATGCTACTATACTCCAAGATTATCACATGCCAAAAGAAGAAAAAGGATAAGATTATATAAATAAGTTTCATGAACTGCCCACCTGAGCTATAAATTTGTAGTCTCGCAGAGTCCTCTGGGACTGGGGATAACGACGATTAGGGATAAATATATTCCATACTTTTCTGATAGGTTCTGATGGACGTTTTATTGCTGCATACAAGATAAACAGAGTGTTGGTAAATATATGTACTCAGCAACTCAATTTGGTAATAAACGTGAGTGATTGTTTATTAAAAAGAATGGAAGATGTTTTAGAGGCCGAAAGACAAACTCTTACCTTTTTAAGTGGTTTGATCTGTAGCTTACTACATGCAAATGGAACTTCACATTGAAGCAAAAGACATAGTCCACTGAAATTATCCAGGCAGCACAAGTAATGAGATGATCTGCTGTTTTCGACAATAGGCTTCTGCTTCTGCTCGTGGTAACGAAGGCATTTTAGTTCCAAAGAATAGCCAACTTCTCTTTGAAAATAAGAAACAAGAATAACATCTTCATCATACGGATGAAAACCAATAGATTGAACGGAGGAGTCATAGAATCTGGAGATCTGAGGGCAGCAAAAGCTGCACTTTAAAGACCATTGGTAATCTTCTTCAAGTACCCAAATCTTCAAATTGGTCCTTTCAATGTCGTACATTCCTAAACGAATACGTCCATTGCTCAATCCAAGATGTAATTTTGGTATTTCAGACTTGTCAATGGCGCTAGGGACGTCAATTGCTCGAGCCAGATGCTTCTTACTGGCAACTTTGTTGACTGTAAATCGCAACAAGTGCCCGGACTCTGATATTCTATATATTGCCCCTTGAAGATAGACAGATTGCTCAACCCACTTGGCTACAGCGACATCTTTTTCCAGTTCGAAGAGTGAAGTAGTCCAAACCCCAGTTTTAGAATTGAAGATGTTCAAGTGCCTAAATCCCTTGAAGCGAACGATTTTGAAGTATCTGGATTCAGCAGGATGAAATGCCAAAGCGGCATAACTACAAACAGAAGGAGTGCGACGACAAGGCAGGGCAACTTGAACATATTGATCGGTTTTAGGGTTAATCACATAATAATTGTAAAATGTTTCCGTTTTCGACGGTTGGAAGGAGCGACCACCTCGGCATATTAAAACCAAACCATTACACGATGCCATCAATTTCGCAAGTGTAATTTCAGACTGGTGCGGCTCCATTGTTTTCAAATGAATATGAATGAAAGAATTATCGAATTTTTCCAATTCCAAAGATTGATGACTGAGCGTATAAATATCCTGTTTGAGTTTGTATTTTTGGACACATATGAATCCAGAGATGGAGAGGGGTGAAGCTGCCATGGTTGAAAAGCAGGAAACAGTGATCAAATCTTGCCATGAGTGTGAAACGCACGTCATACGGGCAAGTTCTTTTCCGGACAATCTGCATAAGATTTCTACTTTGAGTTCGGTTGGTAAAGCATCAAAAGTTACGTTGTAATTGTTCATGTACTTCTTCTTCACAACGCTCTGTTCTTCCATTTTCGTCAGAAAACTCTGAGAAAAAAGAAGACAAAAAATTATTAGAGTTATTACAGGCCCAAGGAAACCAAATTGGACTTGGGGAAGACTTGAGAGCCCAAATTGGTCTTAACTTCAAAGACAAATCCTTTCCCTTCCCTTATATCTAAAACGATGCCGTATAAAGGAATTCACCAATTATTATCATTGGGCATAAATGTCACTTTGCACCCTTAAGTTTGTACGGACTGCCACTTTGCCCCCAACTTTTTTATTTTGACCAAAACGCACCCTAAAGTTTTATTTTTGTGCCACTTTGCACCCTCTGTCATGGTAGGACAAACGATTCTATCACGGTGTCCGACGTGGCACGCCACGTGTACCAAAAAGTGACATGTGGCATGCCACATGTACCAAAAAGTCGTGCCACATGTACCAAAAAGTGACACATGTCACGCCACGTGTACCAAAATGTGACACATGTCACGCAACGTGTACCAAAAAGTGACACGTGGCATGCCAGATGTTTCAAAAAATAGCACGTTCCATGCCACATGCACAAAAGGATACATGCCACGTGTCATTTTTGTCCACGTGGCATGCCACGTCGAACGCCGCGATCGATTTGTTTTGTCCTACCGGATAGAGGGTGTAAAGTGGCACAAAAATAAAACTTTAGGGTGCGTTTTGGTCAAAATAAAAAAGTTGAGGGCAAAGTGGCAGTCCGTACAAACTTAAGGGTGCAAAGTGGTATTTATGCCATTATCATTATACCTTGTGGTGACTGGTGAGGTATTTGATTAAAGAAGATCTTTATAGCATATATATAATTCAAGAGGATGTGATCAACGTGGTATAGTATCTTAATATTAGTTGGCCATTAGGCTAATTGGATGATCAAACTTTGCATTAAAATTATATATAACCTAAATTTCATGATTGTTCAATTTCTCACGTCTTCAGCCTTTCAGGTTATTTTCCAAAAAGTTTTTTTGCTTTTTCAAAATTTATGATTTGGAATTTGGAAACATCAACATCCTCAATATTAAAGAAAAAATAAAATCAAAACAGGTAAGTTGACAATATATAAATAATATTATTTTATTCTAAACTGTGGTTAGTATGATGAAATCTTTTCATACTATTGTAAATGTATAAAGATCTTCTAAGATAGACTTTTGGTTGTGAAAATGATGGGCAACTTTTTTTTTTGGGGGGATGAAGATAATGGTCAATTTGTAAAATGTATGATAGTTGGCAGGATCAGTTGTTCATTTTCCTTTCCAGTCAATTTCGAGTTCACAACCAAACCGAAAGAAAATTTCTTCCTTTTCCAGTTTAATATTCATGCATGTGGGTGACATGGTGTTTATGATGAAAGGGCGGGGACAGATGGGGAATTATATAATAATCTAACCCTTCAAAGCATTCTTCAAGTGAACATATAGAAGGCAAAACTCCTATAATCATGTTCCCATAATCACTGGTCTTTTTTTTTTTTTTTTCAATACATAATCATCACCAAGAAGCTGCAGTCTGCCTATATTGAGGTGCATAACAGCAGAAACATGGAGGAAGGTATATGGACTATGTTCTGTAATAACTCCAACCGCTCACACCAAGCTGGGAAGACATGCAGTAATGGGTTCATCATATCTGCTGATATACTGCTACTTTCAGTTGCCTTCCTCATCATCATTTATAAACTGTCCCAAAAGAAGATTGCAACACATTTCCAGTCACATCACTTCCCTTCATTGCCAATTTTCTCAGCAATTTTTAATGGCGTTTTGAGTATTTCATATTTGGGGTTCGGGGTATGGACCATTTACCAGGAACTTCATACACAACAGACGGTTTTACCTCTTGATGGATGGCTAGTGCGGCTATTTAAAGGATTCACATGGCTTCTTCTAGCCATATCTGTGAGCATGAAGAAGCTAAACGGTCTGTCTAGAACAGCAGTGAAGTTTTGTTCGATTTTTGCCTTGTTATATGCAGGATTTCTCTGCAGTTCATCTCTACAGGAAGCTATTACAGGAAAAACAGTGTCAACTGATATTGTGTTGGATGTTTTATCTTTCCCCGGATCGATTTTATTTCTAGCTTGTTCCTTTAAAGGACTCAGTTTGAAGGACAATGATCCAGACATTACTTTGGATGCCTGCTATGCACCTTTGCAAGGTGAGGAACATGATTCAACTGATGAAACCAGTTTAGGCAATAACATCACACCTTTTGCCAAAGCTGGGATTTTGAGTAAAATGTCATTTTGGTGGTTAAATCATTTGTTGAAGAAGGGTAAGGATCAGATTCTTGAGAACCAAGATATTCCAACTTTGCAGCAGGCCTTGCAAGCACAAACGTGCTACTCCAACTATATGGACCAATTGTCCAGAGAGAAACAGAGAAGATCAAGTGGTTCACCCTCTATGTTGTCAATAATCATACATTCTCACTGGAAAGGTATGTTAATTTCTGGGTTTTTCGCATTAATCAAGGTTTTGGCACTATCTACAGGTCCCCTGTTTCTTAGAGCTTTTATTGAGGTTGTTCAAGGCAAAGAAGCCTTTAAATATGAACCCTACGTGCTTACTATTGCCTTGCTTATTACGAAATGTCTTGAGTCCTTATCTGAGAGGCAATGGTTCTTCCGAACAAGGGTCATTGGACTTCAGGTAAGGTCTATGCTATCTGCAGCAATATATAAAAAGCAACTGCAACTATCAAATGCTGCTAAAATGACTCATTCTCCGGGTGAGATTGTCAGTTACGTTACAGTAGATGCCTATAAAATAGGTGAGTTCCCATATTGGTTTCATCAGATATGGTCAACCAGCCTTCAATTTTGTCTTGCATTGTTCATTGTATACTCTACTGTGGGACTGGCAACTTTTGCTGCATTAGTTACTGTAATATTGACAGTCATTGGAAATTATCCACTTACTAAATCACAGCTTCAATATCACAAGAAACTCATGTTGGCACAAGATAGAAGGCTTCAGGCTATCACAGATGCGCTTGGATATATGAAGGTCTTGAAGTTACATGCCTGGGAGACACATTTCAAGAACATGATCCAAGGTTTAAGGAAAGATGAATTCAAATGGATATCAAGAATTCTATCACAAAGAGGATACAATCTAGTTTGGTACTGGGCTTCTCCTATTTTAGTGCCAATTGTTACTTTTTGGACCTGCTACTTGTTAAGAATTCCACTAGATACTGCTAGCATTTTCACATTTTTAGCGAGCATTCGCATTGTTCAGGAGCCAATTGGTTCAATTCCTAATGTTCTTCAAGTGTTCATTGAGGCAAAGGTTTCCATAGACAGGATTCTCAAATTTCTTGAGGCGCCAGAATTGGGAAACAGAAAGCTACAGGAATGCAATGACATAAAGTCTAAGCACTCAATTTTCATCAGGTGTGATGAAATTTCATGGAACCATAATCCTTCCTTCAGACCTACCTTGAGAAACATAGATTTGGTGGTTAAACGAGGAGAAAAGATTGCTATTTGTGGAGAGGTTGGCTCGGGAAAATCAACTCTTTTAGCTGCTCTTCTTGGAGAAGTTCCAAAAGCCAATGGCATAGTAAGTCAGTTATTAGCATAGCTCTTCCTTTCTACTTAAACTCTTATCAGTAATTTCATGTCAATATTCGTGACTTGTCACTTTGTTTCTGTATCCATCAGGTTCATGTATATGGGAAGATAGCATATGTTTCTCAGACAGCATGGATTCAAGTGGGAAGTATCCAAGAAAATATTCTTTTTGGCTCTGTAATGGATCAGGTCAGATATGAACAAGTGCTTGAAAAATGTTGCCTAGTAAAAGATCTGCAGATGCTTCCTTTTGGAGACCTCACTGAAATTGGAGAAAAAGGAGTTAACCTGAGTGGTGGGCAGAAGCAGAGAATTCAATTAGCACGAGCATTATATCGAGATGCAGATATCTATCTCTTGGATGATCCATTCAGTGCTTTAGATGCACAAACTGCAACAACCCTTTTCAATGTGAGCATAGATTTTTTTTTTTTGGCAATCTCTTTCAACATTGATCCCAAATAATCTTTTAATCCGACATCTTTTTATCTAACTAGGAATATGTCTTGAGAGCTTTGTCAGATAAAACAGTCTTGCTTGTGACACACCAAGTCGATTTCCTTCCGGCTTTTGATTCTATCTTTGTAAGTTTGCTATCAGCACCACTTGATTTGTGCTTCAATATAACATTTTGCAAGTGTCTGTTAATACAAACCTCATTATGTTTATATATGACAGTTGATGTCTGCTGGTGAAATCAAAGAGGCTGCTAGTTATGATCAGCTTATTGCTTCAAGTAAAGAATTCCAGGACCTTGTAAATGTGCATAGTAACACAATTGGGTCAGAAATGGACATCCCGTATTCTTCAAAAGAGAAAGCTATGGAATCCAAAGGAGTGAACCAGAAAGTTCATGTTAAACAACTGTCAATAGTGCCTTGTGGAGAGCAATTGATTAAGCAGGAAGAAAGAGAAACTGGTGATACAGGTTTCAAGCCTTACATGCAGTATTTGAAACACAACAAGGGCTTTCTATATTTCACCTTGGCGGTCTTGTTCCACACATTATACAGAGTTGGGCAGTTGATACAATACTATTGGTTAGCAGCTGACATCGAAAATTCTCAAGTAAGCAGAGTGGAATTATTCACAGTTTTCACAGTGATTGGGTGTATTGTAACAATCTTTTTGCTCCTGAGATCCCTTTATCTAGCTCTTCTAGGCTGTGGAGCATCAGAATCTATCTTTTCTAAGCTTCTAAATTCTATTTTCCGGGCACCAATGTCCTTTTATGACTCAACACCTTTGGGAAGGATAGTAAGTCGAGTAAGTTTTCTCATAAACACAACAGCTTCAATTATTGTTCCTTGCATAGCACTTTGCTTACAGTTCATATGGTTTTCATTTTACTATACAGGTGTCTTCTGATTTAAGCATCATTGACCTTGAAATGGCTTTCAAATTAGTTACGACCCTTGGAGCAACCATAAATACCTACTTTATCTTTTTTCTATTGGCAATTCTTGCCTGGCCAGTTGCATTTATCATCATTCTCATGATTTATTTGACCATACTACTTCAGGTATTGCATATGTACACCGACCAAATCTTAAAACGTTTTGCTAATTCCTCTAATTAGTTCTTAATTTCTCATCCTTTTCATCATTGTGTTTGCACTTATGTTCCTAATAAAACAATTAGAGACGCTACAATGCTTCAGCAAAGGAATTGATGCGAATCAATGGCACAACAAAGTCTTCGGTTGCCAGCCACCTTGCTGAATCTATTGCTGGAGCAATGACAATCAGAGCTTTTAAGGAGGGAGACCGGTTCTTTCTGAATAATCTGAACTTGATTGATGCCAATGCAAGCACAGACTTTCATACTTTTTCTGCAGATGAATGGTTGATCCAATGTTTGGAAATACTATGTGCAGTTATTCTTTCATCCTCTGCACTTGCCATGACATTAATTCCTCTTGGAGCATCTGCAACTGGTTCGTTCAAGCATCACAATTGTGTTAATATGATCTCATATCTTGGATTATTCTTTAACAATATCTTAATTATGGATTTCAATGGCAGGGTTGATTGGAATAGCATTTTCATATGGCCTCTCATTAAATATATCCCTTGTTATTTCTGTAAAATCTCAATGTTTATTATCAAGTTCAGTTGTTTCTGTAGAAAGATTAGAGCAATACATGCATATTCCTAGTGAAGCTCCGGAAGTAATTGAAGGTAATCGGCCTCCACACGACTGGCCTTCTGCTGGCAAAGTGGAGATTTATAATTTGAAGGTATAGTAAGGAAGCATATATGTTATTACTCCATTTGCAAGTTATGGTTTTTACAGGAAATGTACATAACATTAAGTTCATAAAGCAGGTTAGATATCGACCTGATACTCCACTAGTCCTTCAAGGCATCAGTTGCACATTTGAAGGAGGAAGTAAAATTGGGATAGTTGGAAGAACTGGTAGTGGGAAGACAACTCTTGTTAGTGCTTTATTCCGCCTGGTAGAGCCTGCAGATGGAGAAATCAGCATCGATAACATTAACATCTGCTCAATTGGGCTACATGATCTGAGATCACGTCTGGGGATCATCCCTCAAGATCCTAGACTTTTTGGTGGTTCTGTTAGATACAATCTAGACCCCTTAGAGCAACATAGTGATAAGGAAATATGGGAAGTAAGTTGTCACTGACATGTTATCTACCATGTTACAATTCTGTTTTTCTGACTATATATAGAAGAATTTATTTCTGGTGATTGGTTGTTAAGGTTCTTGAAAAGTGTAAACTACGAGAGGCAATTCAAGGGAAAGAAGGCGGCTTGAACTCCATTGGTAAGAAACAAACATGATTTCAGTGTTTGATCTGGCATTGAAGATTTTTGTGTTAATCTTTTGTTTTTGTTTCATTGTACTAACAAGATGAAGATGCAGTTGTACAAGATGGATCAAACTGGAGTGTGGGGCAGCGCCAATTGTTCTGCCTTGGACGTGCATTGCTTAAGAGGAGCAGGATATTAGTGCTTGATGAAGCCACTGCATCCATGGACAATGCAACCGACTCTATCATCCAAAAAACTATAAGGACGGAATTTAAAGACTGCACTGTGATAACCGTGGCTCATAGAATACCAACCGTAATGGACTGCAACATGGTGCTTGGTATTAGTGACGGTGAGTTCATTCGTGTCTCCAAAACACTAATTGACTGCAACAGTAATATTCCGTCCTAATAATCTGTTTGAATTTGACAGGGAAATTGGTGGAGTACGATGAACCAATGAAGCTGATGAATAGGAAAGGGTCGTTGTTTGGGCAGCTGGTCCAAGAATATTGGTCACGTTCTGCTAACAATGATGCAACTCCAGAGGATTGGTAAAAGTAAAAGCTTTCCTCAACACTGTATGGTGGAAAACTTGTAGTAATAGTTGTCTTTGTAATGCTCAATTTGCTTAGAATAATGGAGTAACAATTTGTAATAATAAATTAAACACTTCATAGTAGCCATCAAATCCACCAAGCCAGCAAACATTTGTTCCCTAATCAGTTTTTTAACAATTTCAATTTAGATCATCTTCTTTAGCAGGTTCTTGTTTTCAACTTTGAAGGCAAATCTTAGTGGGTCGATATAGCCTAGACAAAGTTTCTAAAATGGGCTCCTCATGCAATGCAAAACAAAAGCTAAAATATTTGGGCCTTGAAACCATGCTGCAAAGGCCCCAAGGGGGAAAACAGTCACTAATTTGAGACGCCACTATTCCAATCATCATTCAATTATTTGAGAGAAAAGAAAAGAAAAAAAGCAAAAAGAAACGGAAGAGAAAGGAAAGACGGCATTGGCCATTGAGAGAGCTGAGCTGACAATTTGACCGTTGAGAGCCCAACTTTGACTTGATTTAAGACGAATAGTTTAGTACTATTGCTTTGGACTTTAGTTCCCAAAACGCTGTCGTATGAATCAGCTACCCGTCTCACCCACCCACCCTTGTTTCCTCGGGGTGATCGCCCCTCTCCTCGTTGGTTAAGCCACTGCCCTTTCACTCCCTCGACGAGTCCGTCACATTCTTAAAAATCTTTCCTTTACTTCCACCAAAAGCCAAAACCCCAAAGCTTTCCTACTCTTCTCTTCCCTTTTTAAGATTAAAAAAATATCTTTCACCAAACTCTTTCCCTTTCCTTCTTCCTCCTAAACTCCACTCTCCTTCAAACCCCCATTTCCTTTCATTCCTCTTTTCCGCCCCCAAAAATGGAAGCCTCAGCTCTCTCCCGCATAGGCTTAGCAGGCCTAGCCGTCATGGGCCAGAACTTGGCCCTCAACGTCGCCGAGAAAGGCTTCCCAATCTCCGTCTACAACCGTACCGCCTCCAAAGTCGATGAAACCGTCCAGCGAGCAGAAGAAGAAGGCAAGCTCCCTCTCTTCGGTCACTATTCTCCTCGCGAATTCGTCCTCTCACTTCAACGACCCAGATCCGTCGTCATCTTAGTCAAAGCTGGTGCTCCCGTTGATCAGACCATTGCCGCTTTGTCTGACCACATGGAACCCGGCGACTGCATCATTGACGGTGGTAACGAGTGGTATGAGAACACCGAGAGGAGGATGAATGAGGCTGCCAACAAGGGTCTTCTTTATCTCGGAATGGGTGTTTCCGGTGGCGAAGAAGGGGCTCGAAATGGCCCATCGTTGATGCCCGGTGGATCTTTCCAAGCCTATTCGAATATCAAAGACATACTCGAAAAGGTGGCGGCTCAAGTGGAAGATGGACCCTGTGTTACTTACATTGGTGAAGGTGGATCAGGTAATTTTGTTAAAATGGTTCATAATGGAATTGAATATGGTGACATGCAGTTAATTTCTGAGGCTTATGATGTTCTTAAACATGTTGGGGGGCTTTCAAATGATGAATTGGCGGAGATTTTCACGGAATGGAATAGGGGAGAGCTTGAAAGTTTCTTAATTGAGATAACATCTGATATTTTTAGAGTTAAGGATGATTTAGAAGATGGGTTTTTGGTGGATAAGATTTTGGATAAGACTGGGATGAAAGGGACTGGGAAATGGACAGTACAGCAAGCTGCTGAGTTGTCTGTTGCTGCTCCTACCATTGCAGCTTCATTGGATTGCAGGTATTTGAGTGGGTTAAAGGAGGAGAGGGAGAATGCAGCTGGGGTTTTGAAAGAAGCTGGATTGAAAGAGGAAGTTGGGACTGTAGCACAGAACATTGATAAGAAAAGATTGATTGATGATGTTAGGCAAGCTTTGTATGCATCAAAGATTTGCAGTTATGCTCAAGGGATGAATTTGTTAAGAGCTAAGAGTGTTGAAAAGAATTGGAATTTGAATTTTGGAGAGTTGGCCAGGATTTGGAAAGGTGGGTGCATTATTAGGGCTGTGTTTTTGGACAGGATCAAGAAAGCTTACCAGAGGAATCCCAATTTAGCTAGCTTGGTTGTCGACCCTGAGTTTGCTAAGGAGATGGTCCAAAGGCAGGCGGCTTGGAGGAGAGTTGTGGGGTTGGCTATCTCTGCTGGAATCAGCACTCCAGGAATGTGCGCAAGTCTTGCCTATTTTGACACCTATAGGCGTGCAAGGCTCCCAGCAAATCTTGTGCAGGCACAAAGGGACTTGTTTGGGGCACATACCTATGAGAGGATTGATCGTCCAGGTTCCTATCATACGGAGTGGACAAAGCTTGCTCGTAAGAGTACTAGTGTTGGTGCACTCAATTGAGCTTTTCTAGTTTAGTTTGTTATACTCTGGTTTTACTTGTTTGTTGAAATTGAGTGTTGGTTATATTTCTATGTTGGAATAGGATTTTACCTTGGCATAGCAATGATTGTTTAGTCTTGCAGTTTTTTCTCTGTTAATAAAATGCATGCCTCTGAAAGTTCTTGAAATTGAGCGGCTTTTCAATGATGTATGTGCCTCATTGCTGCAGACCAGATGAAAAGGTCTTCTGGTTCTCGATATATTTTGCTCTTAAAAGTTTAAATAAGAAAGGATGAAATGAATTTATACATGATTTGGACTTAAGCATTCTGGTAAATATGATGGTACTTGAGTGTGTGGTAAATATGATGCGGCTAGAAACTCTTTTTGTTGCATTCTTGCATGGAGCAATATTGCTAATATTAATATACTAGTAAATTAATATGTACCAAAAAAAAAGGTAGTAAATTAATTTTTATGAAGAATTTGTGCCACAGGACCTTAGCTAAGAGTAGTGTAGTTGCTACTTAATTTCCCCTTTGGTTCAAAATGTTTGCCATTGCTACTTTGCAGTGAATTAACTGTATATAAAGTGGTATTGGATATCACTGGTGACTGTCAATAGAATGGGACAAGGAAGCTGTTATGTTTGTGGCCTCGGCAAATTTGGTCATGTCCTTGTTACCAAGGAGAATTTGGTGTCTTGTTAAATTAGATGTCAAAGAAAGCTTATTGAAATTGTATATCTTTTTCCTGAATGCAGCCAGAATATTAGTTCTTGATAAGGTGCACACTTCAAAAAATGCTCTCGATTTTTATTTGCAGAATAGTCTCAGGTAGAAATGGTATAGGTAGTCGTTTCATTTGGGCAACGTCAAAAGTGAACTCTTGATGAGTTTCATTTTCTGCAAGGTTTTGAAGCAGTTAGGGTGAATTGCAAAGGTTTTTGCTTCTTCTTCTCTCTCTCTCTGCATTTTTTATATAGGTGGTCTGTCTCTGTCAACATCTTCTATGAATAAGGAAACACTTCTTACCTTTTGATTTATCATATTTTTAGTTTGATGAATGATGAAAGCTCTGTTTTAATATTAACTACGCCATAGCTTTAGATCTAGAACTTGTAAACTGCAAATTGTTATAGAAAAATTGCCAGCTATCATTTGCTGTCTTTCTGCTATATATTTTCATGTTTGTAATTGCCAAAGTATCAATGGGCAAGTCTTTTGGTGATCTTCATTGAGGTGGTAAAATCTGAACTTTCATCGGAAAGTGCTTTTTCCTTTTCCATCATGGATTTGTCATCTAAACTAATTGGCTAATTTCCTCTAATTGAATACCGCTGGGATTTGCCAGTAGCACCTTCATCCATCCACCACGTGCTCTGATATTACTCTCTTACTTACGTCACTTTTACAAGCTGTTTCCGGGAGGACAACCTGCCGCATGAACCCGACATTGAGTAAATGAACGAAGCCCTTGAAACTCAATTTGAAAACGACTTGCAATTTTTTTGTGAAAGCCTCATTGTTCAGACATAGATGCTGGTACCAACACATTCTAAGATTCTGATACGAGGCTGGTCCCCGACATATTCTGAGGATCTTAATAGATCTTATTCGCTTGTCGTGAGAACCTTTTTTTTTTTTTGGCCAGATCGTGAGAACCTCAATGACTAAACCAATGACTAGGAGGCTATTCCTAGGACTTGTTCCCCTTAACTAAAACCGACAAAAAGGGAGGAAATAAACGAAGAAAAAACCCATTAACTATCAAGTCCGATTGATTGAAAACAGAGCACTTGGGACCATAACAATATAAGGTTGTAAAGCAGGGGAAAACAAAGAAACTCCTTTTGATCAAGCAAAAATAGTACTATACAATAAGCTATCAGTTTCAGAAAGAGATCAAGATTGTATTCTGATATAATTTTATATAAATACTAACAACAATTTGGTAATGCTGCTCCGCATGCTCGCCGGAGATCAGAAAACAAAGATATACACAAAAATGAAGGATAAATAGAAGGAATATATTTAAGTTTTATGGAAAACCTCCATTCTCAAGGACTGGCTGAGTTCTAGTTACGGCTGCAGATGGAATTTTACTGCTACCAACCCACCTGTTATCAAAAATTACACCTTCATCAGCTTGTCTTTCCATTGCTTGAATCCTTTTTGTCTTGACAAGTCTAATAAACACCAATCCAAAGTAAACTGTCAAAACCAAAGCAGCAAATCCAATCACAACCCCAATTACCCATGGATACCAAGGCCTCATCATCTGCTTCCTCTTGACTCCAACAACAATAGAGAAATGGCCCTGTTCTGAAGTGTAACATACATTGGGCAAAATCATGTCACTGAAGTGAATTGTCCCATTAATGCTGAAAGCTACACACTTTACCGAATCTGAGTTCATCCCATCAGGGAATTTCAGGTTGGGAAAATGAACTGATACAGGATTCCCCATTGTATCAAGGTTGATGTTTCTTAAACTTGTTGCCTTTGTATCTGATGCATCAAAAACCATAAAACCAACGACAGAAGTGATCAATGAGTAACCTGGAATCTTGTAATAGTGTGAAGACCAGTTGCCGAGATTCTGATAAACTATTGCCAGCCTTATTACATGAGGAAATGGGACTGTCTTTGATGGAATGTGGAAACTGCTCAGATTAGCGCCGCGTGTCCACAATGTCCGGCTTCTGATGCGGGCAATTGAAACATCCATGCCTGAGAGATTAGAAGGAAGACTAGCTTTGTACAGAGCTCCAGTGAGAGGCCTGTGTCGAACGACCAATGCTTTGAAAGCAAAATCCTGAAGAAATGTATCCAGGGAATCATTGGAAAAGTTGTTCGAGCCATGAACAGATAATGAAGAGAAACACAAGCCAAAAACCAACAAGAAAATGAGTTTCAACTTCATTTCTCTAATCTTTTCAACAAGAACAGATGATTATGAAGAAGGGTTTATATTTGAAAATGCATTGTTCATAATGATGATGGTTTTGTACAAAAGTGATAAAGCATGCTTTTAAAAGGGGTCCCAAAGGGAAATGGGACTAAGGAAATAATTTGCTTTTATCTAAAACAAAGTTTTCCCATCTTTTTTAACCTAATGAAAACCCATTAGAGATAATGAAAATGCTTTTTTTTTTTTAGCTCTAACCCTTAAACTCGAGAGCGTCTTGCACGTTTAATATTGACGTGTTGACTTATATATCCAGGGTGGGTCTGATTGCTGCATGCAATTTCAAGTCTCCATTAATCATTAAGGATTGTCAATTTGGTGAAGAAAGAAGAGAGATATTAGGATTTCTTCATTAGCCCGACGATTGCGGGGGACATCATTAGTATTAAGTTCTAAAAGCATGGGTTGACAGCTCTTTTCTCTACTCATTTGGATGCAAATTTGAAAATCTAAACAAAAAAACATGACAGATTGAGCACTTTGATTGATATTTAAGAAACATACTTGGAATGTCATTAATCAGTCATTAACCATGCCAAAGAAACCAAACCCATCTTATAACAAAGATTCCATAGAAAACAAAAGTGCGAAATTTTAGTCAGCTGGTGGAGCCCCAGTGCCATCTTGTGGTTGAATAGGCAGAGACATTTACAGGTTTGAAGTTCAATTAGAAAAAAAAAATGGCGAGGAAATGTTTTTACCTCATGATGAATGATGATTGTTGGTTTATGGTGTTTCCCTTTTAACGGGCATCGGCAAATTTGTTGATGAGATGCTTAAAATTTAATTAGATTTGCACCTTTATCTTAGAAACGTTTGCCCTTTTTTGCAGTATAATTGAGAGTTTGAAACTATTCCTGACAGTAAAAAAAGATGCATTACTGATGGCATCTGCAGATTAAAACGGTCAGTCAAATTCCTGAGATGTTTCACGTTTCCCTAAAAAAGCTTTTTCTTCGAAATCAAAGATACCATTTATAGTTGAACAAATGCAGATTATCAAGATTGGGTCAATCTTTGTTTTATCATGGATAAAGCTAGGCATTTGAAGTGAATCCTGGTGCTGGGGACTGAGTGCTATTTCTATATAAACACATAATAATTAATTATATATATATTATACATTGAATATATAACATTATTCAAAAATTTTGCAATGATTCATAAGGAATTTACACAGAATTTTACTATCAGCAAAATAAGCGAAAGGCTTTGAATCAGTAATTCTGATGTAGGCCCATACAATGCTTTAAAACCAGCTACCACTAAATCACTGTCTAATTGGGTCTAATTGTCAGTTCAGCCCTAAGATGGAGGATGCCATTAATAAAGTAAATGCTATCATCAGCCATGAATGCTGTCCATGGGATGCCAAACAGATTTCGGTAGCCAACAGCCTTTCCCCCTGTGAAAGTATAATTACCTTTATACTTACTAACATAATCCTCTGTTGGCTTTGACCTCGCCGCAAACTCATAATCAACAGCAAAAGAAACGGATCCCTTCTCTTGCATTCCCAAAAATAGCCCAAAGCAGTGGAATGAGCTTTGCTGGTCCATGTTGCAATGAGCAGACAAGAAAAATCCTTGCCCACCGAGGTGAAACGCCTGTGAGTATACCCTACCAGCTGGAAACAGATGTGTACACTCCTCACGCTTCAAGTCAAGGTACACTACACACTGCTGCCGCGGCAGTTCAAACTCTACAACCTTGACTGGACGGTATTTGTAAGCCCGTTCCACAAAGCGACAAGAGCCGTTGGCCTCCTCTGCCGCAAGAGCGCGCTGCCGGTATGGTGTTTCAGCCTTGAAAAAGAGAGCTTCAACTACAACCTTGGATGCAAGTTCTGGATCAAAGTCATTGCAGGTCAAAACCTTTTTGAGCTTTCTGCAAGTCATGTATGGAAAACGAATTAGGCGCCCAAGGCGGGTGCCAAGAATTTCACGTCGCTCCTCCAGTCTCAGGTAATGAATCCGAGCCCACTTCAGCACAAAGTCATAAACAGCATCCTCTGAAGCAATCTGGAGATCATCACTGGAAAAGACTGCCTCTATACCAGCAAGAGGCAAGTTGAGTACATCCTCCTGGAACCTGACAAGAAAGCAGTGCAAACTGGTAAATCTGGGATCAGGAACCCAAGAATGTCCACTATTTCGGAGAAGAGAAAAAGTAAATAGCAAAACCAAAGAGATATATTGGTGCCAAAAAAAAAAGGAGATACCAAGAAAAAGATGCTGCAAATTCATAAATAAGAGAGCATCCTATGCTTGAAATGTATATATTGGGTTAATATGGTAGAGAATAGTGGTGCTCACTTATTTACATCCTTGTATCTTGCAGCAAGAAACTGCTTTGCTGCATCCATCAATGGCTGAACAGCTTCTGCCATTAAAACCGTGGAAGGAAGGTCCAGATACAGTAAAGCAGATTCACAAGTCATAGGCAGGTTCCTTAACAACCGACTGCAATATCTCATACATGATGCAACCTCAAATTTATCAGCAGCCATCAACACATCTAATAAGGCTGTAGGTGTGGTTGTTGATAGAGTGTTGCTATACATAAAATTAAGCAAGTCCATTAGAGCTGCTTCTTCTGCCCAAGGAATAAAAACAGAACAAATGATATTAGGTCATATTCTAACCTGTTCCATGCTAAATACTTAATATAAGAGTAAGTAAATTCATACTAGAAAAGGGAAAAGAAGGCATAATGAATCTAATAGGAAATATAGGTGTATTTACCAGAGGCATGTATTCGGAGGGTTACATGTCGCTGCTCTGACTCTCTCATTCCATTTGAAAACAACTGCAAGAAAACGCATAAACTGATAAGGTCACTCATGACAACAAATTACCAAAACACAATATGACCAATCAAAATCCCCTCACCTTATAAAAGAATGGACTTTTTGCAGCTAAAATTGGAGAACTAATGTGTATAGTCTTGACTTTAAGAACAGTTGCACAATCCATGTTCCAAGATGAATCACTGCTACGACTGGCATCAGTCCCTACAGAGACAATAAAAAGGTCTCAAGGTTCATTCCTTACAATCAAACAGAAATTCTAATCAAAACACATTTAACTCTACTGATACTTATTATCATAAAGAAAAGCTTTAGGTTAGTGATAAAGAGGCCAACTTATAGTCCCTCTCTGATTGCCACCTCCCCTAATACCCTTTTCCTTTCCAATGCAAATGATTATGAAGAATTAAAAGATTCCCGCCGCACATAATGAAATGAGATATTTTTCTGCTACTACCCATTCACTAATTTCCATGAATTTTAACTTTCTTTTCACTCTTTTGTTTCATTCTTTTAATAACTTGACAAGTTGAAGGACCTTAAGATACTTGAATTAGCCTGAAGATTAACTCAAGAGACTTCCTTAATTAGCACATATATATACACTATAAAGCATTAATAAACAATGAAGCAAGCACTATAATTTAATGTAAAATACCAATTTGATTCAAATTCAATCCATCATCAGAAGGTAACTCTTCGATCATTGCCACAGCCTCTTCATCTTGATTTTCATAAGTCACCCCATCCTCCGTATCCGGCATGTTACAATTCAAGATTTGCTCCTCAAGTTTTACAGCAACATCTGCCCCTAAAACCAAGAATGTCAATTCAAATTATATATAATCGGTAATTACAGGGTTATTACAATAACCAAAGAAGTAATTTTTTTTTTTACTTATTAGAAGAATTAGTTTTAAAAAAAAAAGAAAAGAAAAAGGAAGTACCATTTTCTTTCTTGATATCTTCTCTGCGTCTCTTCCTGTTACGTGCCCAATCAGCGATGGAGGAGCAACCATCACCGTCAGATTTAGTCTCGGGCAAATCAGAAATGATCTCAATTCTCAAAACCCGATCGGAGAAATTACTATCATTGAAAGCAAACCCGAAGTCGGAATCGGCGGAACACGAGCCGGAGGCGTCGTCGGGAGAGAAGTCTGAGTCCATAATTGGTCGTGGATCAAAAAGATCAAAGTTCGGCACTCTCATGCCCAAAACCCTCCGCGCCCTTAAATACAACAACAAAGACAACAAAAATACAACAAATATACTGCAAAATTACAACATCAACAATCACCGGATTCCCAAACACGATTTCCAGACGTTTTAGAAAGAGAAAATTTGATAAAATTTCGAAGAACAGCAACGATTTGTGGAACCTGAAACGAAATGGTGTTTCAGTTCCCGAGTTTTGTTAGTTGTTTCTTGTTTGAGTTTTTGTCCTTTTAATGTGTTGGGTTTTTCTTCGATGTTTACGTGGCAACCAGAGAGTGGTTATTAATAATTATTATTATCAACCGCCTTTTCAACGTTCTTTTGTTTACGGGGCGGATTTATTGCTGCAAATTAGCAGCCAAATTGGGATTAGTTATCACTTATCAGTTATCAGTTAATTCGAATTGGCCCAAAATGGCTCGAGCTATAGAAAGCGAAGTCAGCCCAATTCTGACCTACACTTTGGGCGTCCATTTAGGAAGGCTTATATTAAACTGAATTGAGAATCCATAATCTTGTTGGGCCCTTAAACCCTTTCAGCCCAATCAGTAGAAAGGTTTTGGTTATTATGGTTGAGAATATGGGAGGAAGAGGTTTTTTTTTTTCTTTTCTTCTGCCAGAAATGGGATAAAGAGTTGAATCCTCCATTTTTTGTGATCTGTTTGTAACTCCTTTTGTCATTTTTGTTCAATCAAAAGCAATTCATAAAACCTATAATAATTTACA
Source organism: Corchorus capsularis (assembly GCA_001974805.1). Classification (NCBI taxonomy): domain Eukaryota; kingdom Viridiplantae; phylum Streptophyta; class Magnoliopsida; order Malvales; family Malvaceae; genus Corchorus; species Corchorus capsularis. Next base: position 29,948 of record AWWV01010364.1, read on the forward strand.
ATTCTATGCTAAATTCACCCCCGCTAATCCGGAGTGGAACTATATATATGATGAGAATACTCTCCGAACATCTATTTTCTGGATTCACAATACCTCCAATACCTTCTGTAAGAGGTATAAAACTCTTTCCACTTAATCCAATAACATTTAACAATTATTTTTTTTATGTATACTAATTAAGGATTTTTACAAATTAATAACAAGATAAGATTGAAAAAAAAAAGAAAAAAAAAACTGTTGAGAAATGAGAACTAGTACATGTGATGGATGGAAATTGGAAATATGAACAAAAATGTCCGAACAAGGAAATAGTTAGTAAAAAATCGTTGTGATCATTACATGAGGGGAATCTTTTTGTCTTGAGCTATTGCAGTTGCAGAAAAGAAACCTACTACTCTCTCAAAGTCTCAAGCCTCAATAATACTAATACAGTGAAAAACAATAAAAGAAGAAGGAACAATATTTTTCTGAAACCATCCAAACAAAGAAATCATAGCCTTGGAGGCCGAAACTCAAAAAAGGAAGGGTGAGCTTTCTTTGTCCCGTCCACTCAATATATCACATCTTTCTATTCCGTCTGGTAGGAGCCAAACATTCACATAAGAAAATTTTCCCTCCTGTTGGTTTTTACTTCAAATTTAATTAAATCCAACTTCAAGTTTAAGTGATTGACTCAATGAAAAAGCTGTTACAATACTGCAAACCAAAACTGTATATTTTCTACTATCATACAATCATATGTGAGCCGTGTTAGCTCCGTTGTATTGTGCAGATGAAATTATACTGTACAAGGATATTGGGTACATATAAAATTATTAGAGTGATTGAAACGAAAATTATATTTAAAATTCCGTTTGACTAGTGTCTACAGCCTAAACAGTAATGAACCGGTACACTAAACATGGCCTAATACAATCTTTATAGGACAGTTTTTATAAGGTTTCAAATTAATTAGTAATTATATATATTTTAACCTCTGTGAAACATATTTGTGACTTGTATTTTTAATAGCAGTTAGTTACAGTGATTCAATGTAGGTTAACATCGCATCAAACTCTAAATGAATAAAAAAACTTTTTCAATGTGCATTTTTTTTTTTGTCTGTAGAAGATTCAAATTTAAAATTTACTCGGTTTGTAAAGGACATCAATATATATACAGTTGTGATTTGTGGATGAACATGAATATATATCAGTAGTTTACTTTTAATTGGAATAACATCCAATTATTATATAGTTAATATTAAAATTTTGATTCAGGTTTAATCTAATCATGAGAAAAAGCCAAGGATTAAAAGATGATTATATGTTCTCTAGATAATTCCAAGTACAGGCTAGTGTGTACATTGAACATTCTTAATTAATTAGCTTTAGATTAAAATGAATGTGAATATGATGACATAAACCCCTTTTCTTTCATATGTGATTCTTTCCATTATTAAATCAGATATAGTATATAGTTATATACTTATATCAGTGGTTTGAACAGTCCAAAAAGCTGAAAATTCTGTCTCCCTGGCTTCTTTTCTCCATGGACCATGGCAATAAGAAAATACCGGATTGTAATGAATCATTTAATAATTACTAGTACTTGTTTATTTTTTATATTTCAATTGCCAACTCCGGCATGAAGAATTTTTATAGATGCCATGATATACTAAAAAATACTCCCAAATTAAACCTTTTAATTCACATATACTTTCAAAAGCTTATTATAAGGATCATTATAATTAAAATTCATAAGAATAAATACCTTCATCAGGCCTACACGGTATAACACCACTCATTTTTTTGTCGAGTCATATCAAAAATCATCAATCAAAAGGATTCCTTCGAGAGAGAAAAAAAAATTATATTATACCCATAAAACTATTCCAACACACATTATATATACATTACACTAAGATTATTTTTGTGTTTGGTTTGAACTTTGAAAACATGAAAATACCAACATTAATTAATTTCAGTGTGCCAAAAAAAGGGTAGGATAGGATTATCGGTTCCTAAAGAAGTAAAATGTCCTTTTAACTATTCAAAGTAAATATGCCTATGACATCATTAATTAATATTCATTATAATGAATATGCTACATTAATCAGTGGCTATATGCTATATTCTTTCTTTTGTATTTTTATTATTTTACTATATATATACGACTACTTACTACTTACCAGTAGTAGTATTTCTTTTTTCTACTTTAAGTTATTTTCTAAGTACGTACTTAATGCAAATCCTATTGATTCCGGTACAAATTTCGTCCTTCAATATTTGATCACTATGCAAAAAGTGAAGCAGTACCCACCAAAGTTGTCCTCAAAACCATTAATTAGGTACTCGATCTCAAAATTGAATTATATATATAGGGCCAAGAATTGGATTCCAAATATTTTTTTTTTTGGCATTGCGGGGTGTTTAGAACTTTTTATGACAAATATATCTATGAGATTTTCCTTAATTATTATTATTAATTATTAATCCTAATTAAAGAAGCTAGGGGTGTTGAAACTTGAAAGGTAACTTTGCAACTTTATCTTGATCTTAGAATTTAAGCGCTATAATAATAATAATAATCTTTCAGTAGTTAGGTACCAGGTTCCTCATCACTTCTTATTGTCCTCCAATCCAATGCTTTTAAAAAATTGCTAAAAAGTAAGCATATTTTGTTTCTATACAAGTTTTAGTATCTTTTTTTTTTTTTAGGAAAAAATTAGTTTTATCTATTAATTAGCCCTTATTTGGGGAGAAAGGTGTGTGACAAGGGTATTACTAAATTTTATTGGACCAAAACTATAATGCTCCGAATTAGAAATGTGTTATCCTAATAAGAACATTTCTAAGTTCACACCACTATATTTTACATATATGACTCTAATACTTAATGAATTATTATGAATTAATTAAAATGTTAGTTCTGATAGGCACTGAAGTTTATTTTTATAATAGTAAGGAAAGGAGAACATGGCATTACTGCATACATGCAACATAATGCATTGCTAATTAATTAAATGTTAGTTCTGTTCTGTTACTAATTTGTTGAATTGCCTAATTTTTTTTTGGCCGAGAAAATTGCCTCATTTTCTAATTCCACAGAATCTATGAAGGCTGAAACCTGAAAGTAACTAGAATTGTAACAGAACAGAACTGAAGACAAAAAGTGATTGAAAAACCCAACCATGACTTGCATGTATCGTCAAGCACTAGGAGAGGCGCAGCAGAAGAAATTAGAATGCAATGAAAACAAATTCAAAAGAATATATCATGCATGCGTGGAACGGTGGAATTAGAATATTTCTGGCAAACCCAATTATGAGTTATGACAAACAGAGAACCAAATGTTTTTTCCCTTTTTTCCCCCTTTTAAAGAATCACTGTCCACTGATTGATAAAGGATAAATGGTAGAGAATTTTACTAGTAGAACTATTTATTTACTGAAAATAATAGTAACAAATGGGGAAAAATAAAAAGGAAGAAGAAAGAAAAGAAAACATGGATTTGGCGTTTATTAAAGTTGATTGAGTTGATAAGATTTTTTACTTTTATTCATAAGGTTCAAGGTTCATTCTCGTAATTTGGCGTTGTTAGGGTTAATTGGGTTGATAAGACTTTCAATTTTTATTTAAAAGGTTTAAGCTTCAAGTCTTATCAATAATTCTAGTTCGTGGGTGACTTATAAGTATCATCGAAAAACCTAAATCTCCCCTCAAAAGAAATGGTAGGGGCAGGGCATCGATTAAAGTTGATTGAGTTGATAAGACTTTTGATTTTTAATTGAAAGATTTAAGTTACGAGTCTTATTAATAATTCTTGTTTGACACTGATTATGGTTGGTTGAGTTGATAAATCTTTCGACTTTTATTTAAAAGATTTAAGATTTGAGTTTTGTTAATAATTCTGGTTCGTTGGTGATCTGTAATTATCAACGTGAAACCCAAATCTCCCCTCACCGAAACTTTTGCTCTAAAAAATAAAAAAAAAAAAGAGGCAGGAGCGGGGCGTATGAGGGCAGTGAGGAGGGGAAGAAAGTGATATTCATGGGACAAAGCCCATTTGTCCAATAAAGCATGAAATGCTAATTCTGTTCTATTTGATAGTCATGTTTGCATTGGTACTTGCCTTCCATCTGCTTCTATTTGCTGACGTTTGCCTGCTTATAACTCTCTGATTTTTCTTCCGTCTCTCGCCCGTTTATGAAGGGAGATGTCTCTCCCTTTTGCATTCATTAATTCCCTTCTCTTCTTTTTGATCTGTCTCAATTCAATGTTCCTTCTTCCTCCACTCTTCTTTAATTAGGTTCCTTAATCTCATCCTTTTCGGTTTATTAACCTTTTAGAATACATAAACAAATGTTTGTTTCCTTAACTTGAGATCCATACTCCCTATGCCATTTCCCTTTTTCCTTACTTTCATATAAATGAATGTCTTTTTTTTTTTTTAAATAAAAATCACAAACATTCATATCCGCTTTAATCATATACTACATTTGTTTTATTTTTATACTATTAGTAAGAGTATTTATATAAGAGAAATTCATGAAGTCCTAATAGTAAGAAATGTAGTATAGTACATTTTGAAGTCCTAATACTCCCTTTCACTGTTTTTTTTTTTTGGCCAAACTCCCTTTCACTGTTTAATGAAAACTAGACTGAGACAAATAGTTGTTTTGGTAAAATGGGGAATAGTAAATAAACATAACACATTTTGAAGGACGTGAAGATTGAAAGAGCAATGAACATCAAATGGTAGAGAATGAATGTTCACAAGAAGTACTAAAAATGAAGACTTTTTTGGCTTATAGCGTTTGTATAGAATCGAAGTTGGAAGATTTTTTCACCCAAAAAAAAAAGTTGGAAGATTTTAATCATGTCCACAGCGCATCAGCAATCAAAATATTGGTTCAGTTGTTTAGTACAATCTGTACAAAGCCCTTGCCAATATACATTTTCGTATTCAATTTCAAGTTAGGGATATTATTATATACTTATATATATATGGAGTATTTGCCATCATCCCATATTGAGAAAACATCCAGAAATCCCAAATTCAGTTTTAGCTAGAAAGCAAATGAACAATAAAACATGGAGGGAAAAAAGTGATTAATGCACAAAAATTCCATTTTTAGGCACAATAAAACAGGGTAAGAAGAAGGAGAAAAAGGAAAGGGGAAGGGAATATTAATAATGGGAGAGAAGAGAAGAGGCCGAGATTAGATGGGTGGATAGACAGATGAGAGGAAAAAGTGGTGATTGGACAAATGGAAATGAAATGAGAAAATGAAGAAGAAAGGAAAGGAAAGGAAATGAATATATGAATATGAAAGGAAGGAGGGTACCATATTGTAGGCAGCCTTTTAATGTTGACAAGACAGTGAATTCAGGGAACTGACTGAGAATCTGATGTGATCTTTCCCAACAAATTTATAAATACTACTACTACTAGTACTAGTACTAGTATAAATTAGTAAATGTACTAATTTTCCTCATTGCCATCATTCTTCTTCCATTGCCCCTTTCTTTTCTGCTTCTTCCACCTTTCCCTGTCTGTTGCCATTGCCAAAATTCCACTCCCACCTTAGTTTCTCAAAAACTTTGATTTCAATTCTTTGTTGGTTCAAAAAAATGGAGGGGGAAAAATCCTCCATGATATTAGTTGGTTAATTAAGTATAGTTTTTGGCCATAAGTTTGTTTGTAACTAAACTATATAGATGCCTCAATTATGGGGTAGGGGGAAAGGAATTTGTCAATAGTGTAGACAAAACCCCATGGGGACACATAGGGTTACATCCATATCCCAAGTTGTGATTGGATAAAGGATCTTCCAAACATAAATTATTGAACCAAAAACTTAATTATATGTTGACTGGTCCATCATTATTGAAGATTTTTTTTTCTTTTCGTGAAATATTGAAAGTTTTTTTTAACACATCATTATCGAAGTTTACTACTCCCTCAGTACCTATGTATATACTTTCTATAAAATCTTCCAAATTTAAGTCAAAATCAAAATACTCTTATGTATAATTTCATCAAAAAAAAAAAACTCTTATGCATAAAGTTATGATAGAGAGAGGATAAGGATAATAAATTGGAAACGGCATGTAAAATAGGTGTGGGGTTCAGAAAATTAACCAATTTTCTTACTATTTTAAATACAGTTAAATGTAACACCTAGATAGAGAATATAGAGAAGGGAGGATAGTAATTACTCATTTTCTATATAAAAAAAAAATTCCATATTTTCTCCTAATTGTTACTTCGTCTACATCTTCACTCTCCATTTTTGTTTGAAATAAGTAGATTTCATCTTCTTCCTTAAAAAAGTATATTTAATTTACTTGCTAATAGCCCAGTACATATTGTTACGTTTTACATTGAATGAATTATTATTATTGTAATTAATGGGTAAGAAAAATGTGGTAAATAGCAGTAGTAATATTTTTACTATATTTGGAAATAATAGTATCTGTTGTTTGAAATTTGACTTGAACTTAAAGTTTTGACCTAGTAATCAATGTCTTGAAAGTTCATCCGGAAAGTAGCGGTTCCAATCATTACCCTCCCTTCTCTCTTCCCCTTTAACTATCAAGCACCTTTACTTCTTACTTTTTAGCCTTAATTAAAAATTTTCGGTACCAAAAAAACAGTAAATTAGGAGAAAAATGTGATTCAAGACATATATAGTGATATCTCTTCTAGAAAATCCGGTGAAGTTTTCAAATACATATATATATATATGTTATGATACACAATTAGCACGTGAAATTAACTAAAAAAAAGCATGAAAAATAGTCAGAAAAGAGAGGGAAAAAAGCATTGGAAATACTAGTCAGAACTCAGAAAGGTGATCGGAAAAGAATCAAATTAGGATTCTAGTTTATATTTCAACTTTCAAGTTCAACTATCTACAGCCAGCTTCCACAACAAATTAAAACATTGTAGCTTTTCATGATCTATTGCAATTAAAACATTAATTAATTTGATTTAAAAGAACAAAAATCTTGGAAAATTCTGGCCCATGGACAAATCATGTCAACATCTCATATGTTGTATGCTGATATATTATCATATCTTTAACTCCATTTTTTTTCAACTTCTACATCTTTGGCTTCACATGATAAACAAAATCTAAGTCATGATCATCTCTGCCTGTGATATTTTAGCCCCGACAAGAAGTTGTTTTTTCCATTTATTCAAGAGTCCTATCAAGAAAATTCATTCCAATTAAGGCATGTTAAATTGGAATACTATAGTTTTTTCTTGAAATTACTATAATATATATGAAATTACTTGCAAAACTCATATTTATGTTTTTTTTTTCAAAAAAGTTGTAACATGTACCATTTTGGCATTTTCTATCCTTTTCTATTGTTTGAGAGGGCAAGGGAACATATATTCTTCGGTAACTAAAGATTAAGATAGAAAATCTTAATTAAGGCATTGAATTAAATTAACCAATCAATTTTTTTAAAACATAAGAACGGCTAAAGCCGCATAAACTGACAATAGGTCGAGGCTTACCTACACTTAACACATTTATCTTCTTGAATGAAACGATCGGGATCTCTAAGTGGTTGATCCAGTTTATAATCAGTTCAACTTATTAATTAATAAGTTCAACTAGGTAGATAATCAGCACACATATTAGCTTATTTGTAAGTGTGAATCAAAGTACAGTTGCAATTCCTACTAATGAGCTCTTCACACTTTCATTTGATTATAGACAACGAGTCAGTCGGAAGCACAACTTGCATGATCTGTTAACAAGAACCAGAGAGCCAGATTATATGTTATATACTATGACATTAACCAAACATTTTCAAATTCAAGAAATCATTAGGTAGAATTATCACATTAGACATAGTCCTAACTAGTATCAGAATTATAATAAAAGTTAGAATTAAGGGAAATAAGTGTTGGACTACTTGTTGATGATATAAGTTAGAGTAATTATTTTACAATTACAAAAAAGTTATCATAATCATGTCCTAAAGTCAAGAGTTTACCACACAAAATTTATTTTTTAAAACTAGTGACTGAATTTGTTAAAAGTTTAGGGGTTGTTTGACATCGTTTTCGTTTTTCTGTTTTTGTTTCGTTTTCGTTTTGTTTTTGTTGTGTTGTTAATTTTTTTGAAAACAAAAACATGTTTGGATATACAATTTTATTGTATGTTTTTAAATAAAAAAAGTTTTTTGAAAAAAGTAAAAATGTCTGTGAGTTACTGTTCATGATTGTGCTTCTGTGTTTTGGAAAAACATGAAAGCACAAATTTTTTGCTTCCACTTTTTTCCAAAACACTGATTATGTTTCCAAAATTTTTGAAAACAGAAACAACCATATTTTCACTGTTTTATTTCCGAAAATAGAAAATTGACAACAGAAAACAAGAAACAGAAACAATGTTAAACGGCCCCTTAATTGTTTTTACAAGATTAATGGTTGAAACTATGTATGAGATAGTAGAAATAATCTACACATAAATATTTTAAATCTAATCAAAATCAATGAAATATAATTAAAGGGAAAAAATTGAATTCATCATTTCCAAATTAATGAGTCAGAACTCATCATTTCCAAATTTATAAAGGGGGAAAAAGAAACTTTTCATTCATTCAACACATGCACAGTTGCACACTTTAATGGTGTTTTTTTAGATCATACTATAATTAATCTCCATTGTCAAGCAAATTAAGCTAGTTTAAGGCCTTTTTTACAGACAACAACCTGAAAGTGCGGTTGAAGTGAGATAAGGGCATTGATCCTTTTGTCTAAACTATAGTATTAAAAAAAACAAAGTACGTGCGATCTAACATTTCTGTTCCTAAGACTTTTGTAACACTAAAATAATCTGTTTTAATCAGCTTCTGAAATTTAATTAAAAAAAGGAACTTCGATTAACAGTTAAGAAATCAAACTTTTCTTCTTGACATAGGGCTTTTCTAATTCTTCATGTGCACGGGGCATGATATTATGGATTCAGTCTGTACTTTCAATTTCGGTTTCAGACAAAGCTGAACTGTGTTAACTGGCTTTTTCCCGATTCATATATTTATTTTTATATATAATAATTCACTTTTCTTAAGAACCAGAAATTTGTATTCCCTGCACTGCACACGTACAATGTTGAAGGCATGTGCTAAAAAAGAGATTAACATTAAATAAAATTATATACTCTACTATTTTTTATATATTAAACATGTTTTATACTATAAATAAATAATAAGTTCATGCATTAAAAGGGTTTTTGGATAATTTTAGCAT